>JAPYYW010002522.1:0-19966 GCA_030522545.1 Cremastinae sp. A BG-2022a
TTTATAAACTTATATTTTTATATCCTGTCATTTTTATATTATATCTGAGATACAACAGTAGATGAAAATAATATATGATTCCACATCATTTTCAATTCTGTACGAATTCTCAAATTAAAACTTATTTGTTTTTAATTTCCTTATTTTATCTAATAGATATCTAATTCATGCTCGACTTTTCGTGCTGGACGACGTTGCTAGAAGACTCAATTTAAAAAATGAAGAAGCAGAGGAAAACGAAACGGAATAACGAAAAGACGTGTCGAATCCATAATATTAATTAATTTCTTTCAAAAAATGTATTTTTTTTTCAAATATACTACTAATTTTGAAATATAAATATTGATGTAATACAGATAGTTAAAAATTGATTTTAATTTTTAGGATACAATTTGACTCGGATTTATCGACGCATATAAGTATACGTCAATGAATATATGATATTGTCATTAAATAATTCAATGAAAAGTTCGATGAGCATAGATTTTTATGGTAAATAATTAAACTTTACACGCTAATGAACACGTGAGATATTTTAGATTGTTTTAAAATTCATTCTAAATATTTTTTCAATAAAAGAGTGAATGCAAACGATTTCTCATAAGACTCTGGCTTATGTCGTACATACTTTGTTGGGATAATTTTCGCTTATTTTATCGATAATGCTATTTGAAATTTAGCCATCGAAAAACTGGATTAATACTCTATATCGTAAAAAAATTCAATAGCCAAAATTCATTTTCGTACTTTCGTTAATACCTCCTTAAATTTAATGGAAGGACCACAAAGATAGCGAGAGTCCAACTGGACTTGCCTGTGGAATCCAATTGGACTCTAGGCAATTTTACACCTTGCACACATTGAAGGCTGGATCTAAGCAATTGGCACATAGGTAGTTTCAATGCAACAATTTAATGCTCAAGTGTTATTATATAAGAAGTATAGGCACGAATTTTTCCTGTAATCAATATTAATTTTAGAGCTTCAATCATTTTCAATTGAACTCATCTTTGTATTGGAGCTTATTGTGATTATTATTTCCTTTTTATTTATTTCCATGCGTATAATTATTATAGTTTTTAACGTGAATCCATCATTTATCTCTCTATTTATATTGTGTGTCATTTTTTGTATTTTATTTTCTTTTCTGTTTTTGCCCTATAAATGCCACTGACATTATAAGTTTTTAGACGTATACACTAGGCAAGTATCTCTTGTGGCGCCACTAAAGTAGCAACTTTGGGGTGACAAATGGCTTTCCTACCATATGACATGTAACACCTAACCACTAATGTGTCGATGATTTTCATCGATATTTATTTCCTAAGAAATACTTTTAGGACGAAAAATGCTGATATGAGACTTTTTATTTAAATTCGGTTGACAGATTGCATTCTGTCGTTCGCCTAAAGTTGCGCCTAAATGCGACAGAGCCTCGCACCAATCGACTCAAGTCGATACTTGCCTAGCGTATATAAACTGGAAAAATTTATTTTAAAAAATGTAGGCAATAGAAGTCTCGTTTATCTGAAATAATAGAAGTAATAAATTACCTGCAGCTGTATTCGAATACATGGCAAGAACAGCATCGTTGTATCCAGACGTTGTTGTTGGCTTGACGACGTCGTTGATGTCACTCTCGACAGAACGTTTAACAGGAATGGGTTGACTCCCACCGGTATTGCTATGACCATCTCCCGGCAACGCTGATGCGCCACTCCCATAAGCCATATTGAACAGGGCTTCGGGATCACAGACAAATTTGTACACATACCGTTCGCCAGCAACCTTCTGCATAATACCCTTCTCGTAATAATATCTGAGTGAACGACTGAGTTTGTCATAGTTCATCGCTGGTCGGTTCTTTTGAACGCCCCATCTACGAGCCACCTAGGATCAATTAAAACTCACTTTTTATAGAATAGAACAATATTTTTTAAATCATATCAAATTTTTCCATTATTTAAATTATTTTTATTATCTGTAATAAATGGACTTATGATATTATATGGTTATGACGTCATATGGTCAATGATAATATAGGATATAATTATCTATCATGACGATTGAAATTATGATATCATATGGATAAATTGATATTATATGTATATTAAGAAGATTATAATATCGTGTTGAATGAATTGATAATATTGTGGTTAGGATGGATACTATAGGGAAAAATACTAATAGCATATTAACCCTAGGACCCTCCACAAGATTTCCCTAAACCCCAGAAAATTGTAATGGTTTTGGAATTTTGACAGTTTTGCTTTTTCAACTGCATTTTCCGCTGAAAAAATGAAATATGAGGTCTCTGTTCCCAGTTATTCGTTTCATCTTTCAGGATTTGAACGATGAAATAAAAAAAATAAAACTCTGTACGATATCATACAGTCATAGTGCAGGGTCCTAGAGTTAATACAATTAAATAATTTTTCTAAAGGATAATCGATTGACTTCTGAATGCTGACACAACTACATTGAATTAAGTCATTTGAATTCGTGAAAAATCATTTTTGATTAGATCAAGAGCTATGTATCATGGACTCACTTCTTCTGGTTCGATCAGCTTGAACTCCATTCCTCTTCCGGTCCAGGCGATGCAGGGTGCATTCGCTGGATCGTCGAGAAGTGCAACGAGGAATTGCCACAATTGCAGAGACCCTCGTCGCTGTTGTTGATAACCAACAGCGACCTCGTTCCAGGTCGAAGAGCCAACGTTCGAGGACGGTTTTTTACAATAATCGGTGCTCCAAAGAAAATTCGGAGAGCTTCGTTTTTGGTAACAAGACGCCTGACGTTCCCAGCTCGCGTTTCTCAATTCCGGTTGAACTCCAAGCTCCGTCCAAGTCGGGGTCACGCTCCGTTTCTGATAAACGTCCGTACCCCAAATCTCCTGTCTCGAAAGGAAATTTGGATCGCTCGTTGGTTGCACCGAGTGCCAGTGCGACGTCGATGAATTCGCACTTGCTGGACGACTCGACGTTGGCGAGCTTCTTGGCTCTCGCATGGACAATCCAGCCACGTAGCCCTGTTGTCGCTCATAGCTGATATTTCGCGCTGACAATCAGAAAAGTCAAAGATGTCCAAGTGAAAAAATGATGAATTTGAGAATATGAGATTTTTTGGACAGGTTTATATCTCCACTCAATATGTAACTTCTTCTTTTCATATTCAGGATGCATATCATTCAATATGTATATCATTCAGAACACATATTATTCTGAATACATATTGTTATTGAGTAGAGGCATAGTTCTTTTTGGAAAGGTCCTAAGCCATTCAGTGTTCAATTGTCCAAAAGTTCCAACTATCCTATATCGATTAGTAGGGTTTTAAAATACCCAGGTCCAATTACCAAGATGTATCAAAACTGCTCAGTCGATATTAGGAATGATGACACTATATAGGCAGTTGGCACATGAAGGATCCTAAATCGTCCAGAGTTCAACTGTCCCAAAGTTCCAACTATCCAGTGTCGTTTGGTAGGGCTATAAACTACCCAGGTCTAATTATCAAGATTTACTAAACCAACTGTCCAGTCGTTACAGATATTGGGATCTGACATGGAGGTGTGGCTAGGGTGCACTTGGATAATGTTGAAGAGTGCTTGTGCTTAAAATATACATATGTATACTGTCTCAAAATTGCACTCCACTTTTGATTAAAAATTTTCCATCAGATGTCATATTGACTTTTGTCATATCCCAACACCCACCAGATCAGGAATGACGACACTGTGTAGTTGGCACATGAGGATAGTTGGACTCTGAACAGTCCATGTTCCTATCTATCATATTCTTAAAAATGCTAGCGAGTTAATTATACTGAAAGGTTTTGCACGTTTGGGCAGTTTAACTCTAGACAATTTGGGATCCTTGTTTTTCTTTTTTTATTCAAGTAAATCTTGCTCTTTAAAAAAAGGTACTGGACTGGGAGTGGAATTTCATTTTTTTTTCCTAAATTTTTAAGCAAGTTGATCTGGTTCTTCAAAAATTATAGCATATTCCGGCTCTCTGATATAACATTGGGCTTCGATAGTATGGATGGAAGGTCGCAGGGAGTCTTTTCGTTGGAACGATACCCGGTAGGTAAACGGGGATGTAAACGGGTGTAGCACAATGCTGCGCTCGCATATCCGGTTGACTCTCAATTATTCAAAGGACGAAGTTGCCAGAGGTATACAGAGTCCGCCACCGGTGAAACAACCCTTTTAAGCTTCTTTCCTCGTTCCGCAAGAACGAGCAGAATTCCACTCGCACCCGTCGTGATCATAACTGTACGCTCGTCTGAACTTCGTCACAAAAAACCATTAATTTTTCAAAAGATTATCGACGAACTTTAATTCAGAAATAGTCATACCACTACAAATGCTATTATATAAACAAAAATTCAGAATTAAATTATCTGCTTTTAGAAACTAAAGAAAATGACGATTTTATCGATTTTTTAAAATAAAATAATTAAAATAAAATTTTTCTTCATCTGGTAAAATAATTGCGGTTGCTTTAAAAACGGTTGCTTGAAAGTGTTCTTTTTATTTTGTCTTACGATCCAATAGGTCAATCGACTTCCCAATTGGGTTACAGTCTGGAAAATAATGATTTTATTCGTAAGATGATTCAAATAATTCTATAATCATTAAAATTACGCTAAAATCATTGTAAAACGATTTTAAAAAATACAAGATGAATGATTAAAAATAATGTAGATTATATGTAGTTCGTAGTTGTCGTCGGACCGTCTTAATCGCTGTTTAAAAAACGACTGACATCGGGATATATTCGATGCAAAATTCGAGATACGATTCTGAGCCTCGAGATGGCAGATCTTTTCAATATTTTTCAATATTCCCGGTGCGCCGTCGTATAAATGGATTATCAGTCGAGAATAGCTTTTTTAGAACGAGCAACGGGGGGTGGTCGCTACCCCTGTGCAAGGGAGAATATTCGTTTCCCTCAAACCTGAGACTGACTTTTCCCTTTCTCCAAAAGCCCGTCAGAATGTCTTCGAGCCTAAAATCGGAAGATTCTCATCAAAGTAATCTCTGAATTGCCAGCGTCGCCGAAATTTTAAAAATTCAAAAAAAAAAGAAAAGAAGATAAAATTTCTCAAAGTTGGGATAAAGTTTGGAGTTCGGGCGTCTGAGCCGGCAGCTTCGTCTAACGTATGCCATCCCCGTTGGGCTTTGAATATCAATCAATTTCCTGTCGCTATTTGCGCGACGAGCATTTCACCAGCGGCGAAGCGTGAGTGCAATAGCTGATACCTCCGATTTTTCTCCCTATATCTCCGAGCACGCTTTATACCCGAACTCTCTCTGCGCTTTTCTTAAATCCTCCTCTCTCTTGTCCTCATCAAAATTTTCTTGTCGATTGCCTATACGTTTATACGCTTGATGAAATGAGAAGAAAAAAAAATCGACATAATGTAGGATTTAAAAAAAATGTAGATGTGAAAATAAAAAAAAACGTAAGTGCAGTATCTAAGGTGGCAATGAGAGTATGAGAGATGAGAATAAAAAGCGAAAAAAGAAAACAGTTGTAATCGTGACATGTTAAAGAAAGGATATTAATTTCAATATTGTCAATAAATATTAAATGTTTTTTCTAATATAATCTCTACGTTTTTTTTTGTTTGTTAAATCTATATTCCCTCAATCCTTTAGAGATTCGTTAACATTAACGATCTCACAATAATATTAGAAAATTTTTTTTTAACTTTCAAAGTTTTTAGCCCATCGACACTTAGTAACACGATTCTTGTCAATTAGATAAAAATGTTTATAGACATTCAATTAGTCTTTAGGTATTTTTACAGCTGTAGGCATAACAAACAGATTTTTCTCTATTGAATTTTCAAGATTAAGTTTATTAAGATGGTTATGTTATTAAGTGTTATCAAATAAAAATATTTGTAAAAAATACGTTGTAGCGAGTTCATGGAATTGTATATAGTATGATAAAAATAATTTTTATATAGGTAAATTTAATTCAAAATAAGCAATTTTAACTTGATGCCTTATGTTGGAATGCTTAAAATATTTCTTTAATGGAATTAAAAAAATAATTGATAATTAGTCCTGTAAGAAAAATATTGACCAACTTTTTAATGAACTATTATTTATCAATGATTCATATGGACTATAAAAAAAGTTATCATTAATGTCGTTAAAATAGGTTATTGAAAAATTATTAATTTAAATAGAAAAAATATGAAAAATACACCTCTTTGTATAGGAAAAATAATCCATACGATTAAAAAAAAACTTAAAAAAAAATATAACAAGGATTGTCCAACTGTTGGAACATTTACTTTATATGGTATTTCTCAAAGAAATTAGCTCACATTCTGATAGAATCTAATGGTTAACGAATTTTTTACGATAAATTGTCCCAAAGTCATATCCATAACGCAAACAAAAATTAATTCAGAAAAATGTGTATCTTTTTCTATTATCCAGTATTTTCTCTTTTTTCTCTTCAGTCAGTTCTCTCCCTGTTATTAACGTAAACTGCGAGTGAATAATTGAGACAGCTTAATGGGAGGCAGAATTACGAAGAATGGTATGGAGAATGATGAAACTGGTGCACGAAGTCTGGTGCAGAAGCTCGAAATCCCCCAGGTGGCTAGAAAGTATAGAGGGCTCAAAATTCGCTCGCCTCGTTCGCAGGACAACCCCTGCCAAGCTAATTCCTATGAATAAACACTCGATCTTTATCTCTCCGAGAATTGGCACGATAAAAATCGTAATCGAAAACTCGTAGATTTGTCATAAATATTAAGAACAAATCGTGAAATCACTGTCAAATTTATTTCATATATTCGATATACGATTATTAATAATAAATCACAAGTCTGAAAAATATTCACTAAATTTTATTGAATTTTAATTGTCTAAGCTATGGTAATTGTCAGCATTGTTTAAATATTGTGCTTAAAATATCAATTGATCTAGCAGCTATAAGAAAAAAAATTTGTGACAAAAATATGAAATCTAAATGTCACTAACTTTTGTTAGAAAATATATCTTCGGTAATTTTTTAATACGAGAGAAAACCGTTATTTGAATCAATAAATATATTGATTTATGCATGGCAAAACCTGCTTAAAAAATTTAATTTACAATTTGACAAGACGTCAATTAACTAAATTTAACTAAATCTGAAATAAACGATACTGCCATACAATTTGTATTGCATTCAATTATTTGAATTGATTTGAATACAAGAATGTAGATGCAAAAAATATACAAAATACAAAATTTGTATTCTTGTAATCTCTTTTAAATATATTTTTAGAAGTTTCCATTTTTTATAGCAATTTTACAATTTTTCACAAAAAGAATACTTTATATTTAAACGATGAAAAATGTTTAATTTTTTGACAAATTAAGAACCAAATTTTTGACAAACTAAGAACCAAAAAAATGAACAAAAAATGAACTGAATGTCAAGAATTTACTTTTTACTGGGATTGTAAAAGCTCAAACTCTAATACGACTCGTATCAAATGAAAATTAATGATACGACACGCTTAAATTCAAGTTAAAATTGTCGCGTTTAATAACTAAATTAATTTAATAAAACAAAAAATTGATTTTGCTCTCGATGAAAATTTCAAATAAATAAGAAGCAATATTTTATTGAAAAAAGTTGCAAGTTCGAAAGAATGTTTCTCAAACTCTCGCTGGAATTTAACGAGTGCAAGTGCAAGAGCGAGAAATTGGAAGAAGAACGTCGTGTACGCGGACGTTCGCGATCTCTCCGCTGAAAGCATTCTTCAATTATTCAATTACTCGTACTTAGACACGCGTGCAAGAATCCGAGTCCCATGGGGCGAGAGCGGAGAGTTGGGGAATGGAAGAGTGGCAGGAAAAGAAGGATTTTTTTCCTTCTGTGCGCGAGCCAGACCTTCGGAATCGCAGTGATTCCCTTCGTCTCGTCCGAGAAACAAATAAACGGGGTTTGATAACGTCTTTTGTTTTTTTTATTATTAAAAGCTCGTTTCTCGATAATGCAATGACGGATACGTGGCCAGCTATTGCCCGATAAATCGTCGTACAAGATTTGTCACAATGTACAACAACTTCCGGGCTGTTGTTCTTCACGAACAAGAAATCCGTGACGTTGTTTATTCATCGGAAATAAATACGAATCCGGATGTACGGTATTGCGATACAGTTGACTCGAATGAAGAAAAGAATATCGAAGACGATTCAAGATTCTTTTTTTCTCTTACAAAAATTAAAGGAGTTCTCGTAAAAAATGAATTTGGACAAATTTTCTTAAAAATTTGCAAAAAATCTTCTTTTGGATGTAATCTGAATATGTGGTCGAAATTTTAAAAGGTTTTACCACGTGGAAATTTTTCGTGCTACTTATAGATGGTGAAACTTCTTGAAATTTTGCACAGATTTTTATATAACATCAAAGAAACTTTGTTTAGTTTCTTTAAAAAAATTAGACATAAAATTGTTTCAAAATTTTTAAAGTCATGTAGCAAGTATACCCGACCTTGGATGATCTTGAATTTTGAGTATGTTGTTCTTGAAACAATTTGCAACAACTTTTCTTAATAAACTTAAGCTCAAAAACTTCATGGTACGGAGATAAATTGAAATAATAAACTTTTGATTTGACTGTACCTATAGAACTACCTTAAAAATTGCAGCATTTAACACTTGCTCTTATGGGAGAGCACAGACAATTGACAATTTTTAACAAGGAATATCTCGATATCTAAATGGTGAAACCTTTTAAAATTTCATACACGTATGTAGATCATACCAAAGAAGTGTTGCATAAATTTTGAATTTGCTATTAAATTTTTTTTACGATGTAGAATATTAAGGTAATTATCTACCGTGGTTCTATGGTAAAAATTGTTTTCTATACAATATCTTAAAACTTTGTACAAATGTTCTTTAACATGATTCTCAAGTAAGTGTCAAATTTTAAAAGGATTCCATCTAAAAATTGAGATATTTATTATTGAAAATCATAACTTTTTGTAATTTTCCATAAGAGTCTGTATTAAAAACTGTGACTTTCAATATGAAAGATCCTGACTTTTAGATGATAATACTTTCTAAAATTTGGCACCAATCTTTATTCGATATCAAAGAAGGTTTATCTAGTTTTTTTAAAAAATCTATAGAAAAAAAATGTCAACTTATGATTTAATATTTTAACCTTTAGTTTATATAGGGAGAAAACTTTTGAACAGAGGTAGAAATACTTTAATCCAGTCTCTTAATATCCAAATTTCAAGTATCATTACCGATGAAATACATCCGCTATTCCATAAAAAATACTTTTTCAAAGAAATTGATCAAATATAAACGATTCGATTAAATAATAACATAAACCATATAAATATAATACTTTTTCCATTCCATAAAAAATACTTTTTCACAGAAATTAATCAATTATAAACGATTCGATTAAATAATAACATAAACCATATAAATATAATACTTTTTCCATTCCATAAAAAATACTTTTTCAAAGAAATTGATCAAATATAAACGATTCGATTAAATAATAACATAAACCATATAAATATAATAACAAAAATGAATAGAAATAAAGAAAGAAGGGTCGAACAATTTTTTGTCATTTTTTTAAAACGAAAATAAAATTACTCTCTGCTTTGACGATCGTGACATCTTCATTGTGTCGTAATAAAAGGCAACAAGAAGTAGATCGATGTTTTTGAGGGAACGGCCAATGGAAGATGACGTCGACGATAAATTACGGGGTTCGCGCGGTATGGCTCGTCTCGCAGTCGCATAGGGAGAAAATGAAGTGGACATGTGGACGAGTACATACATTTATAAGTGTCTCTGTGCACATCAGCGTTTCGGAGATTTGTCACGGAACAATGAGGGACGAATATCCTGATCAAGGGCCCGGAATGGACTCGTTTCATAAAACCAAATAAATAATTCAGATATTCCAGAAAAAAAAAATCTCCAATAAGTGTCATCAAAGATCAACTTCTTGGTCGACTTCTTAGGGCATGTTTTTGTTTCTTTTCGACATAATTGCATCATATTCTTAGATTTATTCATTGTTTGGCCAATGAAAGTATATTTTAGAGAAAAAATAAAATCTTTTAATCGTCATTAGCGATAATTAATTACCTGTCAATGGTTCTTGAATTCTCGACGGTGTCAAATTCGTGATCGGTGTTGGCTCGACGTAGCCTCGATCCGCCGGTTCTTCCTTCACCGCGACGTTTTCCGTCGCTTCACTGTTCGGTGGGCTAACTCGATTGTTTCTGAACAATCGAAATATACATTAAAATCCGAATATTAAAAAATATATATTCAGCTACATTTTGAACAATTATAACAATGACGGTCATTGATTAATTTTTTTAACGCTTTTTTTATCAAAAAAATTACCCAAAACAATTGACTGGGGTGGCAGGACTCAAATCGAGAAAATCATTATTTCGCGGTTGTGAATCATGCACAGGGTCCGAGTACTGTGGCTGAAAGCGATCCGCACTTTGCCTTTTGCAGTTCGACGACTCACGTTTGACTTCGCTACCTGCAAGGAAGATAAAATATTTTAGGACAAATGATTTTTTGTATTTTTTGTTTATTTTTTGTATTTTGTATAAATAATTTTGTATTTATTTTGTAAATTTTATTTGTGGCAGTCAATGAGTGTTTTTATAAGAATATGAAGCACGAGTCAAACTTGAAATTAATAGTAATTGCACACTGTAAAAAAAGTTTTATATACATACTGAGAATCAAAACCATATTTATTCTTATGTAAATTGGCTCAGAATTCAGATGTTAATTCGGGTTTGGTCCATCACGTCTTGTGATGTAATGAATCAATACAATATTTGAGAGAATAAGGAAGTTAAAGTACATGGAAATAATTGACTTTGATTCAAAGTTTAGATCAGACTCGATTGTAATAAAGCCAATTTTTGGAATTTTTAAAGCATTTTTTAAAGTTTGGTTAAAATTGTGACATGGTGGGCCAAAATGACTTCATATTCTCACTCACCTAGTCAAAATACATGGAAATAAAAGTGTGTTTGATTCAAAGTTCAGATCCAGCTTACTTATTATATGCAATTTTTAGAATTTCGCAAGTAATTGTTAGAGTTTTTAAAAAATGTGATGTGATAGGCCAAAAATGCTTTACATCCTTATTCAGCGAGGGAATATACGTCAAAGTAAGCATGTTTGATTTCATTCAGATCAGGTTCATTCATTATATACGTATTCACGAATTTATCAAGTATTTTTTTTAGAATTTGTAAAAAATTGTGACATGATGGACCAAAAGTGACAAAAATATACATAAAAAGTGGGTTTGACTCAAAATAAGAGTCAGACTGGCTTGCTATATGCGTTTTTTAATTTTTTAAACTATATGTAGTACCTACTTTAAAGTTCCAGCAAAACATTCAAGTTATTATAGTTGAACCTGAATGTCTGTCACTATCACGACTTTATCACAAAATTATAAAAATTTTGATCATTGTGTTAAAAATCAATAGAAATCGCAATCTTTTTTCTAATATTACTTTATGAAAAAACAAGAAAATATTTATTGGTTGGTGTAACTATACCATTCATATGGTGATCTGAAGTTTTGTCAAAATTTATTTTATATCATAAACATATTTAAAATTTCGCTTTTCTCTCCAGTTTTTTTCCCTTTTTCCCTAGAAACTAATATTCATAAGAATGAATAATAAAATAATTATAAAAAATATAAAAAAGCCTAAAATATAATCAATTGAGTTTTTCAATTGTCTCAACAATTCTACAAATGCCACCTTAGATATGATATAACAAAGGACAAGTTCTTATCACTCTTTATAATATTTGTCAATAAATTAATTCATTTGTCAGACCAACAATTATTTTTATATTTTATTTTACATATTGTAAAACAAAAATATAACGTTTTTCTTCGTTTTTCGTGCAATTTCTCTCTCTCTCTCTCTCTCTCTCTCTATTGACAATATATTTTTTTCGGAGTTCGCGAGTGTGCATTGAGAGTGCACGTGTGTCGAAGGTCTGAAAGTAGAGAAATGCGTGAATGACATAAGGACGCGTGGCGAACCGGAAGCGTCCGTGGCGCATCGTCATACTGGCACGTGAGAGTGTAATGGAGTGAGGCTACGAAACAGGGGAGAGAGACGCACCATCCCCGCTTCTTTTTCTGCATAACAGCAACTTTATTGTGTCCCGTGCTTTTCAGGGGGCGAAAAAAAGAGAGTGGTTGCATCGACTATAAATCAAACAGAACGTGAACTCGTGGGAAGAGCGTTAAAAGTCGAGACTCGTAAGGGCCAATCATATTGTTTTCACAACGGACATAAATTATCAACCTTCGACCATTTTTATACACCCTCTTTTTTTTGTACAATTATCAAGTTCGTTTTCCTTTGCGAACAATTTTTTCATCGTCCAGTCGCTCAGGATGGTATTTCATTGAAATAATTTTACTGATTTTTCCAAAATTTGTTAACAATCTTTTCTTACATTTACTATAAAAAATTTACTATCAAATTTACTATAAAAAATGTTTATATTAAATGATTAAATTTGAAGATAAGTAATGATTTATATGAAAAATTTGGAGCATTTTTCATAGAAAAAATATCAATTCTTATCAAATTATATTAAAATTACTTTTATAGTCAAAATTACTAACTTTTATACAAAAAATATCTAATTGTTCTAAACTATTATTACTATGATAGAAAAAAAGCAAACTTTTTTTAGGAAAATATAGGAAAAGTTGCTGAGAATATCAGAAAATTCGTACTTTTTAATGGGATTTTCGTATATGAATTCAAGACCATAACTCACGATTCAAATAACAATTGATATGTGTAATTCTTTCATTGTTTTGTTCATTATGATTCTGGAAAAGTTTTCAAGAAAAGAAATGTGGGACAATTACAAAGGAAAGTTGAAAAATTCGAAAAAACCGTAAAAATCATAATTTTTGTATGCATTCTCAAATCATACACGATCATATCTAACAATAGAAACGATATTACTTCGTTGATTCTTCTTTATTTTATTCATTATGGTCCTCAGATTTACTAGAATGCAATTTGATTGCAAATTAAAAAATCTGGAAGATCTGGAGAAAAATATGGAAAAACTCAGTCTAAATTGAAATAAAATTACATTAATTTTTACTCTTTTGTTGTTTCGCAAGCTGTCAAATTTCACAAATTAAAAGAATGATCAAATATTTACTGAAGTTAGTATTTCATATAAACTAAATCCATGTTATTTGCACACAAGTATATGTGAAATTTGCAGAATCTGTATCATGTGAAATTGAGAGGAATAAATAAATAAATAAACATTATTGCAGCTAATTATAGTGAATAACAAACAAAACAATTTCATAATAAAAATTACAATATGTGTTTTATATTAAAAAATCGTAAAAATTTGCAAACCATTACCAAATACAAAGAACACAATAATAATTATAATTGTAATAAAATGAAAATTTAATTGATTAAAATTGATCAGAGCTCACGATGAACGGAGATCTGTAATTATGTTTTTGCGTTTTCAATAACTAACCGTAGTCTGAGCAAACTTGTGAGCTTATCGGAAAGACAAATATAATATTGCGTATTATATAAACGTTAGAACAGTTCCGGAAGTGCTGGAACCAAAAAGAGCCAACAGAAATGGAGAAAGGCAAACAGCCTGTGGCATGTTAAAGGACAAATTGCGAAGAGCGATCGAGAGAGATGTAGAGTTTAGGGTTGAAAATGTAGGGTGGGGATTATTGGTTGAACTTCAAATCAGGGGTGAGCGCGTTTTAGGGGCAGAAGAAAAAAAATTCCTCGTTAATCCGTGCGAGAGTTTTAATTTTTTTCTTTTCATTGTCTTAGGAGGCATACGAAAAAAAAAATGTTATTCACTTTTTTCTCAGCGCAAAGTGCTCAATCGTGTAATCCGATATCGGCAATCGTGGCTTCTCTGTCATTGATCCTTCAGAGACTAATTCCGACAACACCCCCGTTCCTGTCTCCTGTTTGCTCACGTATGCGAGCCTCGGGCTCTTTTAATAAAAATTTCCCTTTCTTTTTCACTCCATAGATTAACGAAAAAGTTTCATTTAAACGTCAAAATAATTTTCGTGAAAATATATTCTTTTTCGTTATACATATATTTATATTTCAAAATTGTCAGATTTATTTGTGATATCGATAATTTTATCAAAAAATTTTCACTGTAAGGTGTGAAAGAAATTTTACTGATATTTATAGAATATAGAAATTCATAGTTTAATTTGTACCTTGGTACATTTGTACTTAATTTATACTTTAATTTGTAAAGTGACAGCTATACAGGTTTTTTCAGGACTAAACGTATTTTAGGTTTCGATTAAAAATTTGGAGAGATTTAACACTACTTCCGGGTACTAATTCTAATAGACAGAATCTAAAAATATATTCAGTACTACTATAATAAGTGTAGTTGATCTATGATACAACCTTTGTTACATTATAGTAATAAAAAATTTGGTTCAGCTTTACGTTATGCAAGCTTGTTATCAACTTTTAGTTGGACACCAATTTTTAGTTGATAGCACCAATTACTTTAATTTAGAAGGTTAACTGACCTGACATGTGATGAAATTCTGGAACGAATTGTTCGCTATCTTCAGTTTCGCAACTGCTACCTAAAATTTAAAAAAAAATCGAGCTAGAGTACGACTGTGATAAATAAATCAATTATTCGATTTGAAAAAAGTACAATTCTTTCCTTTTAACTGAAACATTGCATGATACGTTTGACTTTTATTTATTAATTTTAAAAATGTAAAATGAGTTTAATAATAAGTCTAATTGTTCATAACAATATTTAATTTCAAAACAATTTTAGAATTTATAATCTTAAATTAATTCTATGAAAAAAATTTTTTATAAGAAACGAACTTCAATAATGTTCTTGAAAAAATATTATTTTATATTTAATGTTACTATTATTTAAAATTATAAATGATTTTAAGGTAGATTTCGAATGTACAAAATTTTAAACGCCAAGTAAGGTAAACGCCTCAATAGTTGGACAGCTAAGGGTTTGCTCACTTTTTCCTTATCTAAAAAATATACAAAAAAATAAATCTATGCTTGAAAATCACATCTAAACTATTCTCTGATATTTTAGCGATCCAAAACTCATTTTATGTGTTAATTTTAAAAAAATATTTCTATAGTAAATAAATACTTGAACGTTTAAATATGTAGAATGTCCTAATAGTTGGACAGAAAATCGACCCTGCCTCTAGAGTTGTGTGAGTTTTTTCCAATAAATTAAATTTATAAAAAATAAACCTCTTTGTATAAGAAAAATAATCCATACGATTTTATTCGGAAAAAAAATTTTTATATTTAAAATAATATAGCAAAAATTGTCCAACTATTGAGACGTTTACCTTACTAAATTTTATCAGTCTCTAGCTTATCTCCTTTTTATCGCGTGCAAACGAGCAACGAGCTCAAACAACCATGTCTCGAGGCTGAAGCTTCGCTCGGCAGATTACTTCGCCCAATTCCCACCTCGATTATGTATATTCATCGCGTATAATATGCTTAGCAAGCAGGAGTAATTAAAATTAATGCTCCATGGATCAAAAATCACTAATCCTTTGAACACTGACAAGTCGGAACATTTTTCTTGTCTGTACTTTTGTTATGTATTTATGATACTTTTTTTATTACAACTATCATTTTATTTATTTATTATTATATTTATTTAGTTTTTATTGATTTTCATTCTACAATTTTATTTTTGATAATATTTGTTATTTTTCATTATTTACTATTGCACAATATTTCTTCTATACTATGAGAAAATCAATTAATGATTAATGAATTTATTTATTTATTTATTTATGTGAGAATTGTTTGAAAAATGTTTTTATAGCCTCAACTAATTATATTATTGTAAGCTTTTGGCAAAGAAATGGAAAATAAGGGAAAAAATAAAATAAAAAAAAACCGCCCGAACAGGGACTCGAACCCTGGACCCTCAGATTAAAAGTCTGATGCTCTACCGACTGAGCTATCCGGGCGATATGGTTCTAGAAAAAAAAGTCTAACTAGAATGCAACTAAAACTGATTTCGATTTTATGCATTATACTATGTATGAATATTGAAATAAATGTTATATTTCATTATTATTCGCTTTTATTTTTCAATAACAATTTGTTAACTCAGTAAAAAACTTACCATCTTGAAGCCAGGATTCGTGCCTAAAATCTTGAGACGGATATACTTCTGTATCTGAAAATTAAAAAAAAATTTAACCAATAAATAAAAACTATTTATTAATTATTTTTATTGCATTGACCTTGTATGTCTTGAAATGAATTTGTCGAAAAAAGAATGATTCGATCCCAAAATTAATTTATTTAGGTCTCGTTTCGAAAAACTCCAAGAAAAAGTTTTTCCTAGTATATATATAGCTACTAATTCGAATAGTCGTAAATAAATGATGATGAAATTAATAAGGATCGAAACCCTTTTCAGGACAATAACGAGAGCCGTTGATGGACGAATCATGGTTATCGAGTTACTAGGAATTATTTCATGAAAGATAGAGAGAGAACGAGGGTTTGTATTCGATAGGTTTGGGAGATTTGCGACGGGGGGTCACTCGTCGATAACTTTGTTACGGACTTCAGAAACTCGGCTTAATCCTCTTGTACTCTTTTCGCCCTTATGTCAGTTCCAAGTTTTTTTTTCAAGTTTTAAGGTTTTAACACGAATTTCATTAAAATCAAATTCTTACAATATCAAAATCGATCCCATCGACTTGAGAAATTTTTCAAAATAGGTATAACTTTCACTCTGATTTTCTCCTACTTTTTATATCAGAAGAAAAATGGAGTACTATCAATACTATCAGAGTTCACTCATTAAAATGATCGATTTTTTCTCACTGTACAATTTCAATTCATTTCAACCCAATATGTATTTTTGCAAAATTTGTATCTATAGTAACATTTATTGCAGCATCTATAGAAGAAATGAGAACTGTAATATCTGAGAAAAATGATTCTTTAAATAAAAAATTGATTGAAATTAATTCTTACAAATTCTTTCAATAGTTGCAAGCCTTTATTAGATCACAATATAAACTTCATATTGTATTTTATTTTTTAAGAACATAATTATTATAATGATCCTTAACAAATTTTTTTTCACTGTACTGTTTCATTAATTCTCCAACGTATATATAAATTCTTCAATAAATATTCATTAAATGGCAGTACGTTAGCTCTACTTTTCACTTCTCTACCCGTGACTTTATTTTTTCGTATTTCATCTTGAATTTGTCTGCTATTAAAAAATTGACTATTTTCGAATAAATTTACTCAAAAAAAACTCCCCTGCAGTTTTAAAAAGCCAAATTTAGCTTTAAACATAGTCTTGACTAGAGAAGTGAAGAGTAGAGCTAACGTACTGTCCATTAAATAACACTTATAACAGCACGACCAATTTGATCGTACGGTTGTGAAGCGAGAAAAGTCTCAGGTGCATTTTTTTCTCCTTTATCTCATTTTTTCCCTAAATATTCATTAAATAATACTTATAACAGCACGACCAAAACTTGATCGTACGGTTGTGAAGCGAGAGAAAAGTCTTAGGTGCATTTTTTTCTCCTTTATCTCATTTTTCCCTAAATATTCATTAAATAATACTTATAACAGCACGACCAATTTGATCGTACGGTTGTGGAGCGAGAGAAAAGTCTTGGGTGCATTTTTTTCTCCATTATCTCATTTTTTCCTAAATATTCATTAAATAATACTTATAACAACACGACCAAAACTTGATCGCACGGTTGTGAAGCGAGAGAAAAGTCTTAGGTGCATTTTTTTCTCCTTTATCTCATTTTTTTTCACTCGCAGAATCGTCTCTGAGCCTCGTATCGTTCTTTCCTGCGAGGAGTCTGGCAGGATTCTGTCATCGAGGGCTCCGAACCACAGGCGTGGGCGTGTAACGCGATTATTGCGCAGAAATTGCGGCATTATAGGCACTGATTGAGTTACAGCGTCGAGGCGGTGAAAATGCCGATGCTTTCGTCGATAAGAGGGAAAACCTTCACACTCGTGAAAAAAAATCATCATCACGACGAGGTTCGCGCGTTGCACGTATACCCAAACTGTCCATCGGGGTGGCAGCCTTTGGAATATCTCTCGCGGTCTTTCAGCTATTCCAATTCCTCCCCTATCTTTCTTACTTTCGTTCGTTTTTTTTATGACAGGATCGTTGAATGAAACAGGAACGCCACGAATCGCTTTGGCAATGCTCTCGAGACTTTTTTTTACGCGATCATTCCCTGTTTATTGAATTTTTCGTATTATAATTTCTCGATACTCTTCATTTATCTTCCTCTGCAATCGTAATATATAGCAGTTTATTTTTTTTTGTAAAAGAAAATTTTTACTTTTACAGTTTCATGTATTTATTTTTAATATGTATTTTTTTGCAGTGTTAATTTATTCATATTTATGTATTATTTAATGAATTATGTGTAGTATTATTTTATATTATTATATTATGTCGCAAATTGTTTCATTTTATAGCATTAAATTATTTCGAAAGAAAAAAATTAATTTAAATGTAAAATTTTACATTTACACGAAAACAAACGTAAAAAACCTTTTTACGTTTCAATTTTGCTCTCCAATATTTGAATTTACTTAAAAAATCTCTTCAATATACATACTGGTCTGGGAACTCAATTTCTGGCAAACGTTAAAACTTTAAAATAAATGTTAACTTTTTTCATATACATATTTCGAATCTAACATCAAGAATTTAGTCTACTAAATAATAACGTGGTTACGTTCAATTTTTATTGCCGTCAAAATTAAATTTTACTTAAATTACAATTTAATTTAATTTAAACAAAATAATACCTTTGTTATATTAAATGTTTATTGCAGTTAAAATTAAATTTTACTTAAATCACACTTAAATTTCATTTGAACTATGTATATACTTAAACCTTCAGGTTCTTAATTTTACGTCCTGTACATTTTACTCACAAAGATGTTACGTTTTATTTCAAAAGAGTATAACTTTTGCATTTTACAAAACGTTTTCGAGTTTCAATTTTGCGCTCCAATATCCGTTCTGGCGCATGCATGCAATTTTTCGTGAACAGCTTTCGACTCGAATAATGTCGCCGATGACACGAGAACACAAATATATCGGGCAGGCCGAAGAATCTGTTCCTGACAGCGTTCCTTCATGGGGCGGATGACGAGCTCTGCCTTGGTTTTCCTTCTCTCGTCCCGGCTTTTCTTTCTCTATCTTGTCTCTCTCACCTCTCTCTCTCTCTCTCTCTCTCTCTCTCGCTTTTTCTCGTATAATCAAACGCGAAAGTTTCAATGTGCGCGCGTTTCTCTTCCACCTCGTCGTCACATTCTGCATCAAAGACAGCTTCAAAGCTCAAAAGACAGTCTCAGGCACGAGCGAAGCTCGCCTCATCCTTGATAGACTTTCCTTTCAGATTCCCTTCGATACTCCGCGGGAGCTTTTTCGGCCGACAAATTGAGATTCTTTTTTCCAACGCGGAGCTTTTGGACTATTTTAGGCAGAACTTAGAAATTCTTTTTTTCATTGATATTAATGTATAATTTTTTTTATATTGCGAGTAACAACGCGGACACTACGCGACTACTTTTTTTTGCATGTTTGAATTAATATTTTGCTGTTCTTCTATAGGTGCATATTTCATGCAACTTCGCATAATGCACTCTATTCCGATTAAGGGGTTTCGATAGCCTTGACGAAAATAAATTAAGTTTTACATGTTAAAAGTACAGAGAATCGAAATTCATTAAGAACACGATGAAAATTTGAAAGAACGTTCTTTGCCACTAAACAAATTTATATAAATTCAGAAAAAAAATCGTCTACATT
>JAPYYW010002523.1:0-23117 GCA_030522545.1 Cremastinae sp. A BG-2022a
TTCATAAGGAAAAGTTGTTAGTTTTTATGTCAAGAATATCTATACCAAATTTTAAGAAAATCCTAAATCAACCCATTTTGTGATAGTAATACCTTAAAATGAAAATCAATCGAATCATTTTCCTATATTTTTGTTTTTCATCAAACCCATTGACCGCGATAACACACAGATGGATTCAGAAAAACAATTGGGAACGAGAGAACCAGCTTTCGTACCATTTATTTTTCACCAAGGAGTTCGGATTTCGGATAAAACGAGAGAGTGAGAGAGAGAGAGAGAGAGAGAGAGAGAGGGAGGGAGCTTTTCTCCGACCAGTCCCCGAGTTTTGAATTCATGACGAAGGAGAAGCGGCGTCAGAGAGAAGCGGAAACCCCTCTTGAGACTCGTTAGCGAAACCAGCTCGTGGCCTCGTGCCGTTCCGTGTTCGTCGTTTTATCCGCTTCATCATTCAGGCAAAACTCTCTTATCCTCTCTCTCTCTCTCTCTTGCTCCCTTTATCTCACGACGAACGCAGTCTTTCCATCAGCATCTCTCTCGTTGACTCTCGTTGCCGATGCAAGCGTCTCGAAACTTTGAGCCCTTCGAGGTCGGGTTACAATTACCCTCCCCTCCCCCCCCCCTCCTCCCTTTACATTATGTACTTCTCCGTGCAGTATCCGTTTCGTTACTCTTCCGATACATAATACGCTAAATTTGTTCTTCAACGATATAATTCGGCGAATAGCTGTCGCTAAGTATCGTTAATGCCGAGTTTATATACGTCGTAGCCTGTAGCTTTGCGGCTTTTGTCGGAAATTAGTCGAGCCGAGCCAATCTCACGAGGAAAACTCGGCATTCACGACTCCGCATTCATCACGAATTGAACGTCAATTTGTAGCTCGAGATTTCATTATTTTCTATAGTTTCTCCACTAAAATTAAAAAAAAATATTCGTCTTTAGTTCTACGGAGGATAGCTCGTTATTTCGTCGATTCCTAACTTTTGTATTCTTTGGTTTTGCACTGTAAAAAATGTCGCAGTATTAACCAAATAGTATGAGTGGTAGAAGGAAATGGTGTATAAAAAAATATCACCGGTGTGATTGGTAAAAGATGTTGAGTGGTGTTACTTGCTGATTTCACGAGATTAAAAATCAATGTTTTCTTCAACAGGGATGGGCAGAGCTCGATATACTTTCCTGAAAAATGAAAATTTTTCAATGGATGATGTTTATCGCACCATCGATGAAATAAGCATCACCTATTGAAAAATTATTTTCATTTCTCAGAAAAGTATCGAGGTTCGCCCATCTCTGTTCAGCAATAAAACTTTATCAACGTCTCTGGCAGTCCACTCTATTAAGTGGCAATAAACGGGGACGAGAATGATTGGGAAAAATTTAGTATAAGGTATCTGAGCTGAAGCTTGGCATACCAAAACATCGTTTTATGATTCATTATGTGAATATCATATTGAGCAAATCGGTCCTCTAGTACATCTTTGGTTAATCAGGTTTGAGAGGAGGCATAATTAATTCAAGGAACTGATACATCTATGACAGTTACATTAAACATTTTTAACATAGTTTTTATCAATACCATGTGGTTTTACAGCTTAAATTCATTAGAAGTTGTTACTAATTGAATCAAGGACAACATATTTTAAATTCAAGGTCATCCAAGGCGATTCATACTTCATATGTATATATAAAAATTAGAAAAAAAAATTATTTAGGGTTTTTTTTAAAAAACTAATTGAAGTTTTTTTGAAGTATTATAAAAAGCTGTACCAAGTTTCAACAAGTTCTACTTCTTATTATTAGTGATGAAACACGAGTATAAATTGATATTAAGGTAGGAGTCGCGTAAAATCGTTTGAGACAGAATTTCTTAAAAATTTGCACAAATTTTCTTTGAGGTCGTATCGAAATGTGTGCCAAATTTTATGAAGCTTCACCATCTAGTTATCGAGTATTAACTGTTAAAAGTCGTCAAATTTTTTGATCTCTCATAAGAGCCCATGTTAAAAGTGGCAATTTTTTGAAATAAATATCTCGATAACCACATGGTGAAGCCTCATTTTACATTTCATTAACACGTAAAACCAAACTTTTGAATAGACTGTCACGCGACTCCTACCTTAAGGTAGTTCGATAGCAGTGAGTTTGGTTGCGACAGTAACATACGTATACTCTCAAAAATATACCTCATTTTTAATTAAAAATTTTCAACCAGATGTCATATACCAACTTTTGTCAGATCCCAAAAGAGTTACCTGAACAAATTTATTCTAATATGTTATTATGTAACCAGTTATTAGGATATATTTCTATTATTGAAAATTAATATGCTTGATATTAATATTTCCTTCCTTATTATTGTCAAGTGATAAAGAAAATATTTTGTTTTTATTTTTTCAAAATGACATTATGATAAAAAATAATATTGGTGTGGATTAATGTAGTTCGATAGCTAAGTACCATATAAAAAAGGGACTGTTCTCCTTCACGAAAAATTAGTGTCCATAAAATGGTAGAACATTATGAATTTTTGAAAATATTATCAGTAATCACAGAAGAAACATAATTATGCTACATTTATTGAATTGTTTTCACTTGTACTGGACTTTGAGAGTGTTTAATTTTTTCCAAAGTGGAAAAAAATGGAAAATTTAAACTGGAGGGGCTACATCGTGCTGCTTTTTAAATATAAACTACACGATGGCAATGCGTGCTTTGCACGCGCTTGTAGCTACATCTGCTTTGCTGTTTGCTTTTGCTTAGGAGCTATTTTTGTTTTGTAAGATGTTCGTCACTTTTCTAATTTATTCATTATTCTTATCATACCACCTCATTCTTATCATATATTTTCTGCATAAATTAATGCGCACTTCTAACTTGTTTTTTTGAAGCATTTACTTTCTTAAAATATGAACTACAAATAAAAAAAATTCAGCAATTCTTAAAAATTTAGTCGAATTTTGTATTTTCTAATTTAAAGGCGTAATGATCTTAACCTTAATTTATACGAGGATAAGTATTTATCTTGCACGTATCTTCTTGACTCATACACCCGTTCTTTCTTTTTTGTCGAATTCTTTTTTTTCTCTTGGTTCTTCTTATTCTGTCAAATTAAAAATTAATAATTATTTTCTCATGTTTATAATAATTAAACATTATCTTTAAAATATTACAATTATTTAATTTTTATCTCGAATTGTAATTCGGCTGATTCTTTCAACATTGTGAACGTAAGAGTCAAATAATTCCAGCCAAAGTAAACTGAAGACATTTAATTCGTAAATCGCGGACTCAGCGTTTTGCCAAAATGTCGATTATTTGATAAAGAAAAATTAATAACAATGACGTATCTTTTAATTTGTATTCAAGGCGAATATACGAACTTTTTATTGACAAAAATTGAAAACTCTCAGTAAAATGATGATTCGAACTACCTTAATGTGCTTCGACACCGAATTCAAAATCATGAGAATTCGATTAAATTTTGAGAACATTTTATATCCAACATTTGTATCACTGAAAACAAATTTTTGATTCTGATACGTTTAATCATATTTTTCTGCAAATTGAAAAAAATTTAGTATGATCAAAAAAATTCTTTGTTCATATACCTAAAGTTATATTATTTTAAATAAATAAATGTCAAGTCAAGTAAATTTTTCAACTAAATCTGTTCTCAGCCAAGTCTATGAATTCTCATTTTCTGATTCGAGTGCTTTAATGTGGAAGGTCGAGAATTATGTACATATAGAATATTTCACAGAATGAATATTTAATACTTTTACAAAATATTACGTCATTATAAGCAGACTAGATGATTTTGGAAAGGGAAAGGTTAAATGTAGTCGTCGTTGGAGGTTCGTTTGTAGAACGCACGTGAAAAACTCGCAGGCCCTTGATTGCCGCAGAAGAAAAATCCTCTCCGCCAGAATGTAAAAATTGTCAGAGCGAATGGAACCGCGAGAAGAAGCCCAATCAGAATTCCGACCAAAATGGCCGCGTCTCGTTCAGGACGTGCCTCGTAAAGGTCCAAACATCGTAGTTTTCTACTAGTCAACGAGGTGAAATATTTTCCGAAATGCTCGGGAGGTCCCGAACACTTTAGTTCATCGATTTCCGCCCCCATCACAGTTTTGCCCAAACTTGGTATCAAGGTCCCAATCTTGAAAATCAAATCATTCCAATTAATGAAAAAAAGTATTCAAATTATTTTCATAAAAAAAAATAAAAATAAAAAATTGTGAAATAAATCGTATATGGAAAAAATTATGTACGTAAATGTCTTGAGATAAAAAAATTAAGGATTTTTTCCACACATCTATGATATATTAATGCAATAATTGAAATAATATGAAGATTATGTAAATTACGTATATATTAATATTAATATCATGTTATGTCATTGGACAACAAATAATCATTTTTTTCAATAACTTTCAAAAATTTTGTTTCAAGGGCAAAGTACCTAAGGATTTATCGGTCAGACAATCTTAGAAAAAGTAAATAAATTCTTGACTTTGAATTCATAAAACCCAGACTCTGGTTTTTGCTAAGAAGTTGTCAATTTTTCGCATCTTAGTTTGATTATCAATTGACAATTTGAGTACATTTTGACAATAATTTAATCATTCTTTATTGTTTCAACAATTAAATTTAAAAAAAATTTAGCAAAAGGTTTTACATAACTGTCTATACAAAATAAACTACTACGAATATATAAAGAAAATTCACAAAAATCTTTAAAAATTTGTATTCAATGAAAATTTACGAATTCTCCATAAGAAGCAATGTAAAATCTCAGCAAGATTGGAGTTTGATAACTCTTAAACCATTCACTAAAACGATTTCAAATTTGGGACATTTTTTTTCATATGCTTAAAAAAAAATACCAAAAATTTATTAAATTTTCATATTTTTCAAAGTGTCGCTCGTACATCCTTAACTTTGTCAATTGTTTAGAAATATAGCAAAATATATACTGTTTACTGTAACTAACGAGTATGTTTATGCACCGATAAATATATGTACGTTTAATTTTTCCTCATAAATGACATATTTTGACGTTTGAAATTTGTTGATGTCTGACGTTGATTTATGTTGTGAGAATCATGCAGGAAAAGAAAATTGAGTTCAATCGAAGCAAAAATTTATCCGGGAAAGTTTCTTGAAAAAATAAACGCAACTTTGCAAGATAAATGATAGATAGAAAAAAATTGGCAAAACAGAAGATGCCGAAGCCTACAAATTATTGATATTAAATGTTCAATAATATCGTATGACTCGATAAAAGAAGTATAAATAAGGAAAATTCATTCCAATGAGAGACACAATAGATGACCTCCTTCTGATATCGCTCTAAAGTAGTTTTACATAAATATATCGTTTTACACTGTTCATGGCACATTCAAAGCTTATCGTACGAATATCTCCAGAGCGAGACAATGAAAATTATCTGTTATTGTTGTAATTTTTATTTGTTCAGAAACACATGTGTACAGTGTACATATTTTTTTCATGAAAATTTGTCTTATAAAAAAAGAGCTCAAACAAATTTCCACCGCATTAGAATGTGTAAATATGAAGTAACGTCGATAAAATACTGTCTCGATGTCTGCATGGAAAAACTTATTAAAATTTTTAATACATTCTACTGTTAAGATAACTATCTTCGTAGAGTCAAATTTAAAATAATCTTTTTGGTTCTTCTGATGTTCAAAATGATTTGCGAGTTTTTGCAAAAATCTTCTTTGATGTCACTTTCAAATGTATGCCAAATTTTATGAAGCTTCACCATCTAATAAAATCAAGATATTAATTGTTGATAACGATAGTATTTTTAAATCTCTCATATGAGCTCATATTAAATTGGCATTATAAAAAAAAATATATTTCGATTATCACATGGTAAAGCCTCTTTAAATTTTGCATAGACATTAATATGATGTCAAAGAAGATCAGTATAAATTTTGATAAAATTCTATGTCAAATTTTTTTGAAAAACTGAATAAAGTTTCTTTGGTGTTACATATAAAAATCTATACAAAATTTCAAGAACTTTCACCATCGAGATATCAATATATTTAGGGTTAAACATCGTAACATTGAATACGTATTCTTATGGAAGAACACGAATAATTGTGATTTTTAACAGTAATATCTTGACTTTAATTAAAATTTAATTCACATATTCAGATCACATCCAAGAAGATTCCTATAAATTTGTAAGAAAATGTGTCAAAATTCATTTTTAACGAGACTACCTATGGTATATAGATGTGTCAAAAATCTAATACATTTCTTCTATATTCCATAAAAACTATTACTAAAAGCTTCAAATTTTGTTAAATTTTATGATCTGCAAAAATATTAATAATAGAAAAATATTTGATCTTATTTTTACCAAAGAGTAATTAGATTCTTTTCAGATAATCAAAATAAACTAAAAATCTCTACCAAAAGCTGTTAAATTTTTTATTTTTACGAGTAGATTTTTTTTTCTACGCACAGGAAACGATAGTGAAAGTAAAACAATTTGCCCACTAACCAGATATTGATTGTCGCAATCACAGTACCATTCGTTGTTGATGAGATCCAATTTCTCGAGGTGGTCCCATCGTCCCACGAGACCGAAGGGCAGATAACGCAACGCGTTGTCAGACAGTTCGAGCTTCTTCAATGGCGGCCATGTTGCTCCTTCGATACCCTGGACAAAAGTTTTTCCAAAATTATAATAGTAGATAGTATCATAATAAAATAGTAATAGTAATAAGAGTAATAAATCTCAATAATACATTAACATAAGATACTATTGTATATAATACAATGTAATAATAGTATATTAATAGTATATAAATAGATAAGTAATGAAGTAAATGAATACTAATAATAATGAAATAGTAAAAGATATAAAGAAGGTAAAATATATAAGACATTATCAAAAAATTTGAATATTATTACTAATTAATTTGAATATTGAATATTATTACTCTTACTTATTACTATTTTATTATGATACAATGTAATAATAGTATATTAATATATAAATAGATAAGTAATGAAGTAACTGAATAGTAATAATAATGAAATAGTAAAAGATATAAAAAAGGTCAAATATATAAGACATTATCAAAAAATTTGAATAATAGTAATAGTTACAAACTAATGTACCAAATCTGAATAATACATTATCATAATATACCATCACATATAATACAATATAGTAATAGTATATACTATAACAATATATATAATAATATACTATTATATATAAAATAAAATATAATAATAGTATGTTTATATACATATATAAATAGATAAGTAATGAAGTAAATGAATATAATAGTAATGAAATAGTAAAAGATGAATGAAATAGTACTGACTCTCTTTATCATTGCATCCTCGTGAATTTCCTTCAGCAGAGGACAATTTTTAATGCTGAGACTCTCCAAGTTCTCCAGCTGGGATAAGACGTTATAACTTATGGAGGTCAAGTGCGGAAGCGAGCTAAGGCTCAGCTCCTTCAGAGATGGCATGCTGGGGAATGGATAACTGTAATTCAATACTTCGAATGGATTTCCATTCAGCGATAGGTATTCCAGAGCTTTGCAATCTTCCAGTGCACTCGGTGGATGCTTCAGCTGGTTGCTGTTCAAATTGAGACGTTTCAGATGACTGTAAACATTAGATTTTATTCGAATTTATTTATCAATGTGTATTTATTTATTATTATATTTGAGAATATTTTTATTTATTCGCGTGCTTTGGAAATAATAATCTTGATGTTTGAATCATTCATTTTGTCTTGCAAAAATTTGCAGGAATTACACCTATTATAAAGTCGATATCGTCGAGGACACGAAAAAATATTGCCACTTGAAATTTTGAGATTTTCCTATTTTCGATTTTCGAAAAATCAGGCTGGAGGTCCTCGAACACGTCACATTTTCTCAGCTCATGCGAAATAAGCTTGCAACATAATTTTCTATTATTTACATCAAATATATCTGGATAAATATACCTGAATTGTTCGAGGATCGTAAACATTAAAAAAAGAGAGAAAATTCGTCGAGCGTAACGAGAAAAACAAATTATTAAATTTTCGTTAATCCCTCGGTCATTAGTGTTTCCATGGTGATCGGTCGAGGTCGAGGAAAAAACTGAACACAGACTTGATTGTTTGGATTTTCAACTGAATTTTGAATCAGTAGGCCGGTATAAAGTGTCGGTGTAAGACGTGTCGGGTCTCGCCAGGTAGTTCGTTATCGAAAAACATTTCCTAGTGATTCGACAAGTTCAATCGAGTGTCAGTTCCAGTGTAATTTTCAATCATACCAAAAGTGAATATATAAAGTGTTTCTAATTTTTATCGTTTCGAAATATTTCAAAAAAAGTCAACGTGGATGAAAGTGCTGTAAAATTGATGCAAATAATAATCTCGATCCCACTATTTTATTCTACATAGTATATTTTCCATTATATTAAACATTATTATATTATGTCTTTTTCAAGGCTATCGAATTCGAACGAACTGTTCTTCAAAAGCAGTTTTCGCATCGAATAATTAAATTATTCATCATAAATTATTAGTCCTATATATTTTCAATCACCTATATAGATTCTATGGTCGGTTTTTTAATTTGGTTTAAAATAATGCAAAAAATATTGAGTTTTGTATCGTGCTGGTGAATAAAGTGCAATAAGGCCCATGGAATATATTAAGCAGAAAATTAGGCAAATTCGTTTCGTGTCTATATATCACCCTCAAGCTGATTTCGTCAAGAGAAAGGTAAGAATCGCTAATTGAAATATTTATGGATCTACGAAACCCAATGTGCTAAAAAAAATTCGCGAAATTAAACATTTTTTTCAATTTTAAGAGCTAATTCGATCGGAAATTTTCTTTAGAGACAACGAAAATGCCAATCATTCCGAGTGCAATCCAGTAATTCATATTGAACAAGCCAAAAAATTGACTTTTGGATCAGTTTTTTCAATTTCAATTTTTCAATATGAATACTTGGATTGCTCCCAGTATAAGTAACATTTTTGTTATCTACAGGAAATTTTTCTATCAAATATTCTATTTTAAAAAAGAAACAAAACTCATAATCAATTCATAGGAATAGAGCGTACTATGCGAGGTTATATGAAATATGCGCCTAGAAGAATTGCAAATTGAAACATGTCAAAAAGAAAAAAGCGGCCGGATTGTTGCTTGTTACTTTAAAATTTATACTCATCTTCTTTGATATCATATTAAGATGTATGGAAAATTTAAAGAGACTTGACCATATGGTTATCGAGATATTTATTTTTTTAAATTGTCACTTTTAACGTGATCTCTTATGAGAGATTTAAAAATACTACAAATCTAACAATCAATATCTTAATTTTTTTTATATTCTCAAGTTGCTAATTGATAGTAAAACTAAGACTCTAAGGAAATTTTTTAGCAAAAACCAGAGTCTGGTTTTTACAAATTTAAAAGGTAGGAGTCGCGTGACAGTCTATTCAAAAGTTTGGCTATACGTGTTAACTAAATGCAAAATCTACCACTTAACATTTTTTGAAACAGAATTTCTGCAAAATTTCTACTGATTTTTTTTGACATCATAAACTCTTATGCAAATAAAGTTAAAGACGCTTGACCATGCGATAATCGAGAAATTAATTTTCAAAAATAGCCACAATAAACATGAACTGTAATGGGAGATTGAAAAATTCGATCATTATCAACAATTAATATTTCGATTACTAGCTGGTAAAGTTTCATAAAATTTGACATACTTTGCATCATGACCTCAAAAAAGATTTTTCCAAATTTTCAAAAAATTCCATCCCAAATGATTTTCACGCGACTCTTATTTTACAATGATTTTTATTTTCCTGCAAAAAAAGAGATAAATAACTCAAATGTGTACGAAACTCACCTGGGTGCGTGAAATAAGTGATCCGGAATCGAGGTTAGCTCGCAATAGCTCAGGTCAAGTTCCTCGAGATATAGGAGCTGACTTATTGCGTTCGATGTGCTATGATCGATAGTTGTGAGGGGATTACCACTCAATATGAGAACCCTGAGATCGGCTACATGCTCGAAAATATCCTGCTTCAGAGTGTGAAGAGCATTTCCTCCCAGGTTCAGTACCCGCAATTGACCCAAAGGTTCATACTCTTCAACGGAGAATTGTCCCTTTAAGAGTTTCAAAAAAATATATATAGAATAAAATATATAGTTCAAATTATATTTCGTATACATTGAATCATTATTTTATCAATAAAATAATCAAACTATGAAAGTGTATATAAATATTTGTATTCTAATAGAATAGTATAAAGAAATAATCGTATTCTGCGTAAAAACTAAAGTTAATTTTATTTAAAGTTATTTCAAGATAACTTTCTATAGCTACAGTTATATCCATACATTTTTTTCTCTTCGTACCACGTATAGTTTTTGGTTATAAGTTATCAAAAAAAGTTACAAATTGATTCAAGAATAGAAATAGCAAGAAATAGCATATTCTAAAACCAAGATCATCCAATATAACGTCGTTTAGTTGTTACGTTATTACGAAAATAATAATAATAATAAAATTCTTACAATTTTATTTCATCATCTACAAGATATTTAAATAAATTTGAAAACCGTAGTATTTGTTGATCTGTGACAGTCAAAGCCAAAAGTTTATCGTGCTTAGATGACGTTTTTCTGATGTTCACAGTGATTAGCGAGATTAAGATTATTAATAAAAGTTGTTGCAAATTTATTAAAGAACAACATATATTGAAATGAAGGTTACCCAAGGTCAGAAATACTAAATATACTTGGGGTATAATTAACAATTTTTTTACGATACATTTTTCTAAAAAATTAAAGAAAAGTTTTTTTCATTGTATAAAACTCTTTGCAAAATTTGAGGAGACTTCATCGTCTGGCATTCGAGACATTTATTGTCAAAAATTGTAGTTTTAACACGCGGTTTTATGGAGAGTGTATGTACAGAAATATGTAATATTTATCATTAAATATCTCAACTTCTGTACAGTGAAACTTTCTAAATTTTTTTTTAGAAACGTTAAAGAAAGTCTATGCAAAATTTGAACAAAATCTATCGACGCTTATTTTACAGACCAATCATCTTAATACGTGCTCTTATGGGAAGAGAATAGAAAATTGTGATTTGTAAAAAAAATATCTAGACTTCTTCATAGTGATATTTTTCTGTTATTTAAAATGAATACGCTTGAGAATAATATTTCCTTCCGAATTATTATTATTGTCAAGTGATAAAGAATATTTATTTTTTTAATGAAATTATGATAAATATTATATTGGTGTGGATTAAAGCGCAACGATTTTTATTGTCTTTCTCGTATATGAAAAATTCTTTACCTCGAATACCGCAGGTCTCAATATTTCCGAGGTGAGCTGATTGTGACTCAGATCGAGCTCCGTAAGATTTCTAATCTCTTTAAAAGCCTTATCGTCGATCTTCGTTATTCTGTTGCCGCTAAGGATTAAACGGTTAATCGTGACTTTTGGAAAAGGCTTGAGATGTTCGAGGTAATTTCCTGTGAAGACAACTTCTCGGAATGTTTTTAGCGACCATTCGCTATCGTTGAAATGATTTTCCAACTTCCGATCCGTGCAGTTTACCGTCACATCTGAAGGAAATAATGAAAATAAATATTTTTTTAATTCTCGCTCAGGATGTTCAATTTTCGAGCAATGGTCGACGTCCGGAAAGTTTTGTTCATTTCCGATTACTTTTCCGGTCTAGGCCGGAAGTAGCACTTTTTCTTATTATTTCTTATATAATCTAATGAAAATCGAAAGAACTGCCAAGAAAAGTAATTCTTTTTTATCGACCAAAAATTTCTAATAATCTTAATTTAATTACCACTGATTATGAGTGACTTTATAAATAGTGCTAACCTTTTATTTTGATAGCATTGAACTTTATGAACAAAGTAAACAAAAATATTTTATGTCACTCTATTTTTAAGTGGCGATTAAGGTGGTTCTATCGTTTTATAGTTTTCTAAGGAATTACATTGAAAATTTGCACAAATCTTCTTTGTTATAATTTTAAGAGAATTCACCACGTAGAATTCGAGATATTTATTGTTAACGATGCCAATTTTTGGTACTCTCTCATATAACAGCCAGTATTAAATGCTGCGATTTTCAATCCTAAATATCTTCAATTCTAGATGGTTAATCTTCTTAAAATTTAGCATAGCTCTTTATTATACCTCAAAGAAGCTTCCCTTAGTTTTTAAAAAAATTGGTAAGATTTGTTTTTTTCATGATTTTTATAATAGCGAGTACAGGTAAAACCTTGGATAACCTTGAATTTTGAGTATGTTGTTCTTGAAACAATTTTCAACAATTTTCTTAATTGACTTAAGGTCAAAAATTACATGGTAAGGAGATAAATTGAGATAAAAACTTTTGATTTGACTGTGTATCCCCTTAAAACTATATCTTTATGAAAATCTCGATTTTACGTAAAATATTCGCTAAAGTTTTGTGACGTTTTTTTACCAAAACTCGGGTAATTGAACGTAAAACTTTGTTTTCGTAAACTCGCTTTTCAGACCTTAGACTCATATCGCAACATCGAGATTGTCGGAAAATTGCGCAACATAAATATCTATTTCGAGCTGACAAAACGAATCCATCAAAGACAGTTATAAGATTTCGGGGGAAAAAAAATGGACCGTTCGTGAAGCTCTGAAAATTTTATTTGGACTTTTTGCCCGGGGCGCGAAAGAGCGACTTAAAAAATTCAAATGAAATTTACGTTAAAACTTCAGTAGGTAATAACAAAATGGAATTTGGTCCATTACCGAGGCGAATTCGTTTTACGACTGATAAAGTGCACTCGATAGAACCGGTCGATACGTCCTATGCTTATTATCCGAGCTTTTCCGCGTTATACTGCGGCTGAAATTAAAGATGAGCCCAATTATTATTTACCGGTGCAGGCACAAATTTCACAGAGGCCGCTGGACTTTGGGGTCGTCGAAATTTCGCTTTTTTCGGTGCTCACCGAGTCGGTGTCGTTCAAAAAGCCTGGCACGCTCCTCGCGAGAAGAATAACCGATAGAAAACCGAACGCCCGAGCTGTCACCATTGTGGAATAACTCACGATAATTCTCTGACTTCTTTCGCGGATCGAAGCAACGCCTAAAATTGTCGTCGTATCCGATACGCAATGATAACGTATCCAGCGATGATAAGATATGGAGAAAATATACACTGCGTGCTCGAACACACCTATGACGAGATTTTACTCACGCAGTGCTCTATAGTCTCTGATTCTCCATATCTTATGTTGTCTTGTGGTGAAATCTATCTACTGTAAACGAGACTTTACTTTATTCATAAAAATATGACGAATAAAGTTTTGAAAAATCAATGTTGACTACTTTTCGTAAAAATTTGCACAAATATTCTTGGATTTGATCCGAATATGTGGGTCAAATTTTAAAAGGTTCTTTACCATGTAAAAGTTAAGATATTTATTGTTAATAATTATAATTTTTTAATCCTTTTCTCCATATGAGAGCACGTGTTCACTGTTGCGATGTTCTAGCTTATAAATTTTATGTTGACTTCTAGATGGTGAAGTTTCTTGAAATTTTGCACTGATTTTTATATAACGTCAAAAAACATTGTTTAGTTTTTCAAAAAAATCTGACATAGATTCATTCTCAATATCTTGACAATATTTACCACCTGTTCATATGGAAGACTTCATAAAAAATTGTAATTTTTAATAATAAATAAACTTTTACACGAAAAGCATTTAAAATTAAGTGCACATGCGCGTATGGCATTGGAAAAATAGGTTTATGTAAATTTTTAATAAATTCCAAAAAAAGAAGATTTTTCGACAAAGCTACCTTCATTTCACGTGTCTTAATTATATAAATTAAAACTTTTGAAAGGGTATGTGCCTGGTACACAGTTTTAATATGCCATACCTAGAAAATTTATAAGTGATGCAGAAAAACATTTATTTCACAATATGATTCCTTATTTGCAATTTTTAATTGTTGTTTGTTTTAATTGTCTCAATTCAATATTATATTGATACGATATTATTCACAATAGTGATAAATAGCTCGGTGAATCATTACATCGAGTTTTATTTCGAAATAAAAGATATTTCATGAGTCAAGATTGTACGCTTTGATAATAATCTGCTTTCTTTGGAAATTTTCATAATTTTTTTCTGTGTTATCATTCATAATCATTTCCCTACTCCAAGTCCATTCACGATTATAAATTTTAAACTTCTGTTTTTATTTTTCCGACTGTCCAAGATTTTGCGAAGAAATTTGGTAAATATTGAGATTAGCAAGTTACTTGATTCGTGTCCAAATTATAATGTTCACCTTTTGGAGATTAAAGTAGTTCGGCTATCTGAAGAATTATGGTGAATATTCACCAATTTTTGCGGTAAAGTCCCCTGATTATAATTTTGAATTATTTCATTCAAAAATTTTAATTTTTAACACAATACCTTATGGAAGAACTCACAATAATGCGTAAACTGTAAAAAAAAACTAATCAGTACTTGAGCTCCAGAAAGGTTTTCATCATAAAGAAAAATTATCACAAATTCTATTTATTTCAAGAAAACATTATCTTGCGGCGCTTTTAAAAAAGAAAACAAAAAACTTTTGTTTTTGACGTGTAGAAAACGAATGGCAGACATTACGTTGCACTCTGTGGGTAACAGCTGATTGAATTTTTAAAACATTTTAGTACATTTATTATTAATTTTATTAATAATTTAGACTTAAATTTAATCAATATAAATTAGTTGCCAACTTGACTAGTCATATGACCGTCGAAGTACCTTAATGATTTTTGACGATAACTAACTCAATTTCTGGACTGTGAAGCATTTTCAAATTTTGCAGACCTTTTAATATAACGCCAAAAAAAGTCAATATAAATTTTCAACGATTTATCTTCAGAAACATTTCAATTAATAATATTGCATTTGTATTTTCTGAACTTATATCATCAAACTACACATTACAATTTTTTTCAGTTTTTTTGCGTATCCCAGTTGTATTTATTATATAAAAGTAATGGAGTAAAAAACTACTTAATATTTTTTTAAGTAAAAGAAAAATTGAAATTCTCTTTCGAGAATATCAGTTTTTTCATACCAGTTTTATTTATTTTATAAAAGTAATGAAGTAAACAATTAATATTCTTTGAAGTAGAAGAAAAATGGATATTCTCTTTCGAGAATATTTATTTTATCACATATCTTGCTACGATTCATTAGAAGAAATAAAAAATGGTAGAAAATTGTTTCAAACACAATAAAATTTTCGTGAAAGGATTGAGTAAGATACTCTGCTCGAATAGTTTTTTTACGATTAATATATGATCGTTTAGGAAAAACATTATAGTGGTTAAAAAATAAAGGTTAAAAAAAATTCTCATCACGATTCCCGTGATAAGAATAATAGACCACAATGAATATTTATGGAATGGGAAACGATATTTCAGCCAAGCACTTGGTAAGAAAATTGCCAATTGTCATTGCAGAAGGTTATATTAAAATTTTCAGGGCGATAAGAATGACCCTGGATGGTGATAACATATGCCTAAAAACATTATTTTTATCTATAAGTGTACTGAAGAATATAAAAATCCCTCTTAATTGCTGTTCTTATCACTTGCTTATAACATCAGCAATGAAACTGTGATTTTTAGTTAAAATATGAAAATATATTTATGGTTCTCTGTCCATGGTAAGCAAAATTATGTATAATTAAAAATTATCAAGGAGAATAGTTGCCAGTATTGTAATATTGATATGGTCAATTTTTTTTCGAAAATTTTCACAATTCAGTCAATAAGCCCAATCACATCCAATATTAAAAAACATAATATTTTGAAAATTCATATTCACATTTCTCTCTATTTATCTAGTAATTCTATGTTATTTATTTAAAAATTATTTTCTACGGTAAAAAAGTATCTAGATATCTTTGAATATACATAATATTCTAGGATATAAAAATAACTCTTTTTTTACACATAAAAATACTTTTTTGACATGTAAATAATAATGATTGAAAAATTAAATAATTTCTTTTTTTAATGTTCTACCCACACAACAAATATAAAGAAATTTAGGTATTTTTGGGAATAGTAAAGACAAAACCTGTGTAAGGGGCAAAATTTTTTTTAACAAATAAAAAAACATTCTCGTAAAAAATATACTCTTACATTAATGTTAAAAAACAAAAACCTAAAATCCACTTTTTATATGTCTCAAAAATTTTTTTTAAAAACATTCGCACATTTTTTTGATAAATTAACTTTAAAAAAGGTTATCGAATGATTTCACCTTTAGTTTATTGTTTGTGAAGGAAAATGGAAAAGTGAAAATCATGCTAAAACTTTTTTAAAGGTGTTGAGATTGTACACCAAAAAGTAAAAAATTTGACACATATTTCTCCCATATGAAATCGTTTAAGAGTAAACATTTTTTTCAAAGTTGCTGCAAATTATCCGAAGAATAACATATTTGAAATTGAAGGTTAGTCAATGACAAGTCTACTTTCAATACGACTGCAAGAGAAAAATGATGAAATTTTTTTGAAAAATTATATGAAGCTTCTTTAAGGTAGTTCTATCATGGTTCTATGGTAAAAATGGTTTTCTATAGAATTTCTTAAACCTTTGCACATATGTTCTTGAACGTGGTGCTCGAATGTGTGTCAAATTGTAAAAGATTTCTCCATCTAGAAAACGAGATATTTATTGTTGAAAATCATATCATTTTTTAACTTTCCATAAAAACTTGTATTAAAAATAATGATTTTCAACATGAAAAATTTGGCTCCTATCTTTATTCAGCATCAAAGAAGATTTATCTAGTTTTTTTTTAAATCTGTAGATAAACATGTCAATTGATGACTTTACAGTTAATTTACATAGGAAAGAAATTTTTGAACGGACTGTCATGGTAGAAATACCTTAACGCCATACAAAGATCAGTGCAGAATTTCAAGTTGTACAAAATTGCAACTTTAAGACACGTGTTCTTATAGTAAGGTACAGAAAATAACCATTTTTAACAAATAAGATCTTAATCGTTATAAAATTTTTACACATATTAGATATGTTATACAATATTATATGCAAAATTTTCAAAAATTTCCCATCATTTTCCATTTTGAACACAACATTCTTAAAGCGAAATTTTCTAGTACATAACATGCATTTAATTAAAATTCCTACAAGCGCCTGAGACTGCTCAAAGTGTCGCGAGACATTGTAAAAAAAAAATCGAAAGAAAACAATCAATAAATGTTAAATTTATATTTTGAGACATTCTTTGAAATATATAATACAAATTTCCTCGAATTGAAGCAAAACGGGATATAATCACTTGTACAGATAATTACATTTGTAAATGATTACGAGGAAATTTCTTATCAATGTGGCCGAGTGCGTGAACTCTGGCTTGTGATCTTGTCAAGTGTCCCACACACCTTGAATGATTTCAGAGTAATTGATAAATCTGCCAAACAAAAATATTGACCTTTCATAATTTATATTTAAATGAAGCATGCTCATTAAATCGTTGACGCGTCTGCGATATGCTAAATTTGCGTTAAAAAATCAATTTTCGAATTGAATGGTACGAATAATTCGCGCTCTATCTCTTAGATATGGATTTTTCCCAGAAATAATCATCCCAGTGATTTTTTTCTTTCAGCTTCGATAATCAAAACAGTTTCGTCATACGAATTCTCATCTATTATTTTTTAAAAATTCGCATACTATTGAAAAAAAAAATCAATTTTTGAATTGAACGGTACGAATATATCGCGTTTTATGTCACAGATACGAATATTTTTCTCAGAAGTATACCACATCCAGCACTGATTTTTATCTTTGAGTTTCACTGATACACGTAAAGGGATTTTATATGAAAAATTATTATGATTTTTGAAGTAACCTAGTATAATAGTTATATAGGACATGTTAATTACATTTTAATATAAGACACAGTTTTTTTTGCGGTTTGTATTAATATCTCCATGAAACTATAGCACATAATTATTTTCTCCAAAAGTAAAGGGAAAATTACCCTAGTACGTAACAATGTTTTTTTTTAAAGATAACAAAATTTACTATATATGGTACATATTACTTTATCGAAAGTAAAAAAATTGCTGATAAAGACAAATTTTACTACAAGCCTTTATCATTTTTAAAATTTATTTTCCTAAAATGTTGAAAATACTTTTTTTTTCCGTAATAATTTGCTTCAAAAAATTATCAAATAATTATAATTGTGTTTATGCACATATACCCATGCATGTGCGTATACATTTATATGGAGACTATTTGTATTTATTACTTCAGTAGGAAGTACAGATTTAAATATTGGGATAACAAAGTGTACAGTATTATCGATGGTACTATCAATGTTATTTGTTTGTTGCTTGTAGTTTCACTAATGTTTTAAGTTACAATGAAGTATTTTACGCAAAAAAAATTATACTCATATGCGTGTTTAAAATTGTTCTGTAGTACATAATAAATTTTAAAACATTGGTACGCATACTATGCAACTGCTGTAATAAAAACGAAAAAATTAGTAGAATATTCTTCAAATATTAGGAGTTATAATTATCACATTTTTAGTTCTTTAAGGTGAAAAGCACAAATTTTCGTCTTAGTTTTTCTCACGTTCAAAGTGGTTTGCGAGTAAAAAATCATTAAGAAAAGTTGTTGAAAATTGGCTAAAGAATAACATACTCTAATTACAAGGTCATCCAAGGTGACGTGTGCTTGCTATGTAATTAACAAAATTTCAAAAAAATTGTAGTTCAGATTTGAGAAAAAAAAATTAATAATGCTTCTTCGATGTTGTATGAAAATGTGTGCAAAATTTTAGAAAGCTTCACCATGTAGAAGTTGAGATATTTATTTTTGAAGATCGCAATATCAAACACGGGCTCTTATGGAAGGATATGCAAAAAATGTGATTTTTACCAATAAATATCTCGACTTCTGCATGATATAATCTTATAAAAATTAACACACATGTGCATACACCGTTAAAGAAAGTTTATGGAAAATTTTAACAAAATGTGAACTAAACGATACAATGGTGCAAATTACCTTAAGCAGCAAAATTTTATGCGTTTTCGACTGATTGAGAAAAATCGTTCAAATTGCTATATTTTTAATAAAAAATCTTAAAAATTGTCAAACTGTTGGCACGTTGCTAAAAAATTAATAATTTTTCGTATAAAATTCTTTCATTGTACGATAATCAAGACAATTTAGACGTACAAATGACCATTTGTAATTTTGTAAGAATGTTACGCATTATCGAAAAAAAATGAATTTTCGCATCTAACACGATATCAATAACTAGCGTTTTATGTCGCACATACAAATTTTTCCCAGAAGTAGCACATCGAGCAGTGATTTTGTTTTCTTTAAACTTCGTTGATACGATAAGCAAGACAGCTTAAACGTACGAACGACTTAATGATCTTTTTTTAATTTCGCACGCGTATGAAAGTTTTTTTACGATGAAACGTCCGTTATTTTACTTGAGGATAAACGTTTCGAGATAACACCGTGTAAACATTTCTTCGAGTGTCCGCTCATCTGAATATTCCATTCCTGGAAGTATGTACGTGCATTACCACAAACATAATTACATGTACGTAAGATACATATTCGTGTAAATACGTTTCTCATTAATTGAATGTAAACTGGGAAGGGGAATGCTCGGTTTCTTTAAAAGGACGGTGCAAATTGTCGATCCACTCTTCTAATTGCGTTCATTCGTCGAATGCTGTATCTTTTTGACAATTTGTAAATCGAAAACTTGAGAAGCATACAAACTTTTTGTCAACAGTATACTTTCAATATACTACTATACTTACTATTTTGGAGGTGAGTTCAAAAGAATACAATATTTTACTATTTAAAGTTTCCCATGGTGTGACACGAGACATAAAAATTATATAAACAGCGAAATTCATTTTTTTTTTCATATTCGAAGAGTCGATCACTGTAAAATCTATAAAGTTCATTCGTCTTTTCTTTTTAGATAGAGCCAGGAGAAAATTTTAGCTGATATTTTAATCAAAAATTAGAATTATAAACTTTACAAAGAATCGGCATAAAAATTATATAAACAGCAAAATTCATTTTTCTTAAATATTCGAAGAGTTGCTAAAATCTAGAAAGTTCATTCTCCTTTTGTTTTTAGCTAGATTCAGGATAAAATTTTAGCTGACGTATCGTAATGTTATCTCATTCATAGTTTATTATAAATAACATTTATTACAATATGTCATTTGACATTTTATTGATAAGCAAAAGACAACAGAACTATTCTTTTTGTTTTTGAAAAATGTCAATGACAACCTAGGATAGCCAAAAAGTAATGGTATTTTTTTCCAAATTCACAGCCTATTTCTTAGTGTTGAATTTTTTAATCAAATGACAATGCTATGTTTGCATGATTATCTTTGATACAAATTAGCATTATCAAATAATTATATTATTTTTAATATCATTACAAATGATCTGTATTTTGACAGATGCATTTTTCGCGCGTTTCGGTTCAATGTTTAATCGCACGATAGTCAAATTGTTTCTGAGACTTTTACGCAGGATCGTTTTCAGATGAAATTATTGAAAAAAATTCTCTGGCAATACTCAGTTTATCACATATCGTTGAAAAACTTAAGATTTTATCTTGCAGTACTCCAATTTTGAACAAAATCTCCCCTTTTTGTCAAAATGTATCGTATGTCACATTCGATGAAAATATAATAATCTCCCATGAAAGCATTGTTAAAATACAAATTTTTATTAGCTCGATTGCAATAAATTGCCTAGCAACAGACCCTAAATTTTTTAAGTTTTGTTTGCTATATTACAAATAATACCCTCTCCAAATTTTATCGATATCTCCCGTTTTTTAATTTATTGATGAACCACCTTAAAGATGTATTCCAAGTCAAGTTGAATACTTTTCACAAATATTTTTTAAACATGCTTTTTACTGCAATTAGTGAATATTAAAATGAAGTGTCAAATTTTTAGGGAATAAGAATTATCGTGGTGATCCAAAAAATATATTTAGTAACGTTAAAATTTTTATTAAAATTGTTGTTTTGATGAAGGTTAGAAAACATGTCAAAGCTTGGCGTATTACTATATAGAGCCCTGAGTAACGTTTTATCGTCATTTATCGTTAATAATTAATATAAAAGGCCTGAAACTTCAAGTTTTTTTTCTACAGTTTTTAAAATGTTTAATGAATATAATAAATAGTTTTTATGAAGAAACACTCATGTGCAAAACAATTGGGTATTTGCATGCATTTTTTTTTTACGGAAATAGAATCTCTATATGAAGGTTTCTCTAGTAATTTTTTTTAATTTAATTTTTTGATCCATATTTTCAAAGTTATAGCTTTTTGAAAAGTCGATTTCAGTACCTACTATTACAGTACCTTTAACATGGGCGGCCGCGCTTTTTTTCGTATTTTTCGTTGAAATTAAATAATAGACCAACAATACACGATTTTTTTGTTTTATCCATACACTAGTATTACATCTGCGTCTACCATAATTTTTTGGATTTTTTTTTCACCTGTAAATCTTAGTTCGATGACCCGGCGGTTTCCCGAAAACTGCGAGCAGTCGCGTTAACCTTCGATCGTAATTTTTTGTTACAAGAACAAAAACGAATCTATGCCTCATTTTCATAAACATATATATTAAACTATTTACATTCACATTAAGTTTATTAATCTTTCAAGATTTTCATTAATTCGTAAAATTCATAAACTCTTTAAATGATTTTCTTGCATAAGTTATATTTCAGTATGCAAAAGTATTTTTTATCGATTTCATTTATTGAATATATAGAATTTTGTATATTAAAAATATCGCACATTTAAAAATATACATAAAATAAGATTAAAATTTTCGTAGGTGTGATTGTCGAATAAATAAATGACATAATGCAATCTTATTTATAGGATATACATATACATGTTTACAGGGCCGAATTTTTAGTTTTTAAAGGCTTAACAACTATATTTACGCAAATTTAATAAAATATTATAATAATTTTAAGAAGAGGAGAACACATATCTTTTACGTACTACTCATGATTTCTTTTTATATTCATTTAAATTATATGTTAATTAAAATAACATTATTAAACATATACAACATGACTACATATAATTGAATATTAATATTATAATGAATATTCCATTAAATATTCTAGAAAAAGCAGCAAGAGTCATGTGTATATGAGGAAAGGTAGAGGATCTGGGTACAATGTTCAATATCGTTAAAATGCGATAAATTTCCGAATCATAATTTGGAAGCATTAGCTAATATTTGTTTAAGTGAAACTTGATTACGATTATTTAGAAATATTTCGTGTACTTACTATGAATTTTTTCATGGCTTTCTATTGGATAATGTCTATAAGAAATGTCTATATAAACTGCTATATATTGAAGCTTGCTTTCATTTGAGTGTGTTTAGACAAATTAATTGAACGGAAAAATGGCAGCGAAGGTTGCGCCTGTTTTTGTTAAAGCTGATGCTCGTAATTTACCAATAATATTTCCGAAATATGTCTCATGCAAGAAAATCACTTAACGAGCTAATGAATTTAACGAATGAATGAACATTTTGAGAGATTAATAACTCATTAATAAAATTAGGACAAATGCGTACATAGTTTTATAGTAAATAGGAAAATTATCGCATTGTAGTGTTATAACTGTAGTTACTCACACTGTAGTGTTATAACACTACAGTCAAATCAAAAATTTGTTTCTTAATTTATCTCTGTACCATATGATTTTTGAGCTTAAGTCAATTAAGAAAAGTTGTTGCAAATTGCTTAAAGAACAACATACTCAAAATTCAAGGTCATCCAAGGTGATATGTGCTCGTTATATGCCTACGAAAATCATGAATAATAAAGTAATGAGATTTTTATTAAAAACTGAGGAAAACTTCTTTAAAGTACCATAAAAAATTGTGCAAAATTTCAACAAGCTTC
>JAPYYW010002524.1:0-29679 GCA_030522545.1 Cremastinae sp. A BG-2022a
TGTCGATGCGGATGTATCCTATATTAAAAAAGAGATGAAATCTCTAATGAATTAATTGGAATAGAGTGCATTATGCGAATAAGTTGTACGAAGTATGCATTTAGAAAAATTGCAAAATATTAATTGATACATGTGAAAAAAGCGGCCGCGTAGCGGTCGTGTTGTCGCTCGTTATAAAAAATTAAAAAATATTAATATAATAATAACATTAATAAAAAAACAACAGAATAATTAAAATGTTGACAAATAAAAAAAATAGTTAATCAAGAAAGGAAACCATCTTATAAATATTTCGAATATATGAAAACATGAGTCTGAAAATGGCAATAAAAAATAGTAAAAATAAAAAAACTTTTATATGTATAGAAAGATACTTGAAACGAGCGCGATGAACCGCAATGACGACACGGCCGCTCGGAACATATTGCGAAGAAGAGGAAGAGGAAGAAAAAGAAGAGATGACGAAGAGTGGGACCTTTCCCCGAGAAATGCGTTTAAGTGGGGGCGTCCAACGTTACACTCTCACTTGGCTAACACGAGGGCTCGTTAGTTAGTCAGGGGGATGAAAGCGTGGATGACGTTGGTGGAAGATGGACACGAGGCTCTTCACTCAGTTTTTACATCGATCAAATAAGTGGGGGCGCCGGGGTAAAAAGTAAGAACGGTACCAGACATGAACGATCGTTCGACGGAGCTTCGTGTTTTAACGTAAAAAGGACATGTTCAGTTACACCACGGAATTCACCACAAACACCCTGTGCTCTCGTGTACTTCGAATTTTCATCAATTTTCTTCGAAATTTTGAGTTACATTCATCAATCATTTATTCTCGATACCAAACGACGAGTATACTTTTTGTAATCGACAATTCATATTCTTGACCAAAAAAGTGTAGTTTTTTACATTTTCAACAATCAATACAACGTCGATGTTCGACGAGTGTTACGAGTCTATTGATATTTAGTGAAAGTTTCGAATTACCTTGTTTTATAAGACGGATTTTTAAATAGTTAGTATATTGAAACGTTTAGTGATTAAACATACAAAAATACTGATCGGAAGACTAAGAGTTAAACCAAAAATACTTTGAGAGACTGATAATTTATAATATATAAATATAGAATAAAATTTGTTAAAGAAGTGACACTAGGAAAAATCTTTCGAGACGATTTTTTTTTGAAGTGCTTGCTGTGAAACTTTGTGCACGAATGTCTATATCGTTTCCACTGAAACACAATAAGTAAAAAAAATTGAAGGTGCGTATGACAGTTGGCCAAGTGTTTGGAAAGGGAATGTTCGGTGCTTCTCGATGGTACGAGACAAGATAGTTGGCTAGTAGTTTCGAAAGGGTGAAAAAGGTGGTGCTCATTTCTTTGACACGAGAAAAAATTTTATACGTACCACCTAAAAATATTCCACCTGGATTCGACTAACTCTTAGCAACAACAACAATAACAACAAAAAGTTTAATTACAAACTTTCCTGAAACGCACAAATTTCATATTTGCGAAAATAATGACATCGAGAAGTATCAAAGTGAGATTGAAAGTGTCAGTTTAAACATGAGTTTGCTCGTTAAAAAATTGGAATCTTTGAATCGTGTGTTGAAAAAATATGAAAAATGACTTTACGACGCTTAGTAGTGACTTCCGACATTGGTCGGACAACAAACTCGTTGCTCTCGTGAAAAATTTTAGGATCTGTTTTTTGACAACACGCTGAATCCGCACTCGAGACACGTGGAAGGTTACGCACGCTTTTGGGATCTACTATGAATGGAAATATATCAGCAGGCTTTCTGTGGAACCCTTACAGATACCAACCAGGTCTTCCGAGCCATAAAGAAGGTACTTCTCAACCCAGTCTCTCTCCCACTCTATATAAATATTTCCGATCTTTGTAACCACGTGCGCACAGCTCTCATCACTTTCGGTCATTCATAAAATTTTGCACTACTTCACAATCGTGGATTTTAATATTTCTTAAAAAATATCCCATGTAATTCGATATATGAAAAAGAACACAATGTTTGCAAGTCAAATATTTTAAACATAGTTAACAATTTCAAATAAAGTTAAAAATTTTATACAATAATAAAATATTGTTGAAAATATTTAACTTCATTCAATAAGTTACATATATAGCAGTTACATATATAGCATAGTTAAATTTTATCAAGTTTAAATATTAGGTTAAGAAAAATATTTTGAAAATTGACAAAAATAAATTTTAACAATATACAAAAACAAATGAACAACCAATTATTTGCTTCATTTCGGTCCATGAGATCGACGAGTAGAATTTATGTTTAAACTCTATTTTCTGACTTATGCGGATTGCTCATGATTTTTTTTTTCAATGTTTATGAACATTTTTATCATAGGTTTTAAATTCTATAAAGGAAAATTGTTGTTGTAGCGAGTAATAAAAGTTCGATACCTAATGAATGATAATTTAAAAAATGTTGAAATATTCTGGGAAAGATATCTTTTACGTGGGGAATATGATATTTGACGATTCCGCGAATTGTTGGGCAAATATAAATGTCTGCAACTGATATTATAATTTCATCAAAAATTGACTGTACACAGCTCGGGGGGATTGACGGAGCAATGTACGGTTGCCAGGACGACCAAAGGGGCTGGACCAGTCGGTCTCATAATAGAAAAGGAGAGAGAGAGAAAGATAGAGAGAGGAAAAGGGAGATGCTGTGAAAGCAGTTTCCTCTCCATCGTGTTATAGGAGTCAGAAGGCGAGGGTGTGCGAGGGGGTTTCACCGAGGGAAGCTGCGACCTTATATTTTTCAGAGATGGAGTTTCTGCAGAACCACCATACGGCGAACACCTCCGACTCGCCTTACACCCTTGGCTCAGGTAAGTTATCCCGATAACATTTGATTTTGACAACAACACTCCCAACACTTAAATGTCATGATCACATTTTTTACGATAACACAAGTTTATTTGTCTTGCCTTATAAAAAAATCTGAAAATTTATGCATAAAGTGAATTTATCGTCACTAAAGAATTTTTCACATTACAAAAAATTATGTTTTAACAGAGAAGAAATATTTGTTCTGTGATAACGAGACAACGATACGTATAACAACAAAATTTTTCGAGATGTTCTCACATTTTCGTACGAAAAGTTGTGTGTAAAGATATATAAATGATAATTCTTGTGAAGTGAAAAAAAGCAAATTGTGCCGTTGAAAAGAAGAAAAAATTTTTGCAGCTCGGGGAGATTTGCATTTTTTATAATTACGGTTTTAAGAAGTGAGTGAAAAAATATTGAGAATCGAAGAAGTCAGAATCAGTAGAAAAGGTCGATATGTAGCCGGACAATATCCGTGAAATAATTTAATTTTTTAAAAATGAATACACAAGCACAAACAAGCGTTTGGAATCACAGCGTAGCAGGGAAAACAATTTTAAGGGAATAAAATAAAATTTGTGTAACAAATGAACAGGGTCGGTGGGTAGCATCGAGGCGAGCATTCCCGTTTCCGGTTTGTGCACTGGCTCGCTTGGTGTATTATCGGGCGAGGACCCTTTGGTAGACAACCAGAACGAGGAGGCTTTAAACGGCCTCCAGGGTACTCTTCGTCTTCAAGATCTTCAAAATTCACCAGATGACATAAATCCGGATCAAAATCAACAAATACAAAATACCGGACAGGGACAAATCGTGAGCGAGTTCGGGGCAAGTTTTTGGGTCGATGACATGGCCGGATTTCCTCTTCCACCCCTCGATCTCGACCCTCTAACCCCGGGATTGTTTAGCCCCTGTTCCGGTAATTACAAGTGAGTACTTTTTTTCCAAATAAAAAATGTGTCAACTGAAAATGTATATACATTGAAAACGAAGAATCTTTTAATTATTATACCGTATACACCTAGCGGGTTTTCTATAAATATTGATAAGATTAATAACTAAATTGTATACAATGAAAAATTGAACATTTGTATCCATTGAATGAATAAAGATGCAAATGAAATGGTAAGAACGATAAATAATATTTGTAAATTTTGTTTATGCCTCAGTTGGGGTTGCACGAGAGGAGAATGCGTGCCGAGAGCTGGAAACCCGAACGGCGAGGGTGTCGCGGACGTTTTATTGTCGTTGAAACACGCTGTTGTTCATCCTGGAAGTCCGACCGGTGGCTACTACTCGAACGGAGGATCGACGCACCACTATGCCCAAGATTATGGACAAAACATCAACGCACCGATCGCTCCTACCCATTACGCACCCGGACCAGCCATGTCCGTAAATGTTTCTATGAACATGACCATGAACATGAACATGCACCCTGGGTATGTTATTAACTCCATTGAAACCTTCCAAGTTCAATTTCTTATATACTAGAAATATTTTTTAAATCAATTTTGTTTTCGTTTTAAATTTTCATAAATAGATGCGATTGAAGAACATCTTTCGAGCCAGATGAAATATCTTTTTATAAGTTTTTTTAAGCGTGCTTTTAAAGAACGTGCTATACGAATTAAAGATGTTTTTTAAATGATAAAAATTGGTTACATATATTTAATATGACGTTTCGAAATGTATATGAGACACTTTTGTATCAAAATTAAAAGCAATTTACCAAATGATTTCTCGTACGTTAAATGTTATGGAAAATTCGTATATTTACTCTTAAAATGAAAACAAGAAATAATAAAGTAATTATGAATTTTTGTATATATTATTATAGTATATCGAGTTAAAAACGTTTCACTAAACGTTTTTTCATTTTTAATTATTTGCACAAGACGAATTGTTTAAAAATCTGCTGCGAATCGTTAATTGATATTACGATAACTAACACTTTATACTTTTTTTATGTAAACATAAATGTTTTTTTATATAAACATACCTCTGGTTGCTTTCAAATCATCGAGTTGTTGAAAATTCGAATGGACAGGAATTAATTTATCACATTTGAGACGAAAAATGAATAATTCGTGTATAGCATTTAGATGAAAAATTGTTTGAAGCTCGAGAGCGTATAGGAGAGGGTAGCTCGGAGGGATTCGCACGGCCATATTGTTTTTCGAGAGGGAATAGCAAACGGGGGTGGAAAAGCATCGCGGAGGGAGATTTGAGAGAACGTTGATTGGTTGGTTTTTTAGATACGATCAGTACACTTCGAGTTGGGGCGTGGAGCCCCTGCTGAGTCCCGCCCCTCAGTACAACCCCGTCGAGGTGCAGACAAGGGTTAATCAAGCCCCATCCAATGGAATACTCGGTCCGCATCCCCATTCGCGCCTCCAGTCCGGAGAGCACGCGCTCTGTGTCGGAGCCGCGAACACTCCGAGCGTAACTCAAGACGACAATGGTAGACCCAATCTATGTCGGATATGTGGTAAAACTTACGCACGACCTAGCACCCTTAAGACGCATCTACGAACGCATTCCGGTGAAAAGCCATTCAGGTAAATTTTCACTTTCCAATCGGGAACAAAAGAAAAAAAAAAGAGTATTTCAAAGGGATGGAGAAAAATGGCAAAGAATAAAACATGAATTATGACAATATAATCGTAAAGCCATTCAGGTAAATTTTTATTTTCCAATCGGGAACAAAAGAAAAAAAGAGTATTTCAAGCGGATGGAGAAAAATGGCAAAGAATAAAACATGAATTATGACAATATAATGTTATGAATTAAGGGGAGATTATTCTCATAAAAAATGACCAAACAATTTTTTTTTGCATTTTTTTTTATAATTAATGATTCGTAGAGTATATTCCCAATACGGTTTTTACGAAATAGTTTTTTTTTTCAAGTTATAGTGAAAAATTGGGGCCACTAAAATTTTTTACTAAATTTGGCTAAAAAGTTCGAAGAACCTGTCAATCTTTTGCATGTTACTGCATATAGCTTTGATTTATTATGTCGTTATAAATTGTTAATAATTAATGAAAAAATTCAGTAACTTTCGATATTTATATATTTTATATTTTCTAAAATTTTTAACGCATTTAATCATCTTTTTTACAAAAGGTAACTTTTATGCAAAACAATTGCTTTTTGAAAAGAAAGACATAGAATTGCATTCTCTTATTTACACTGAGAAAAAATGTTGGTTGAATCAACTGAAATATTGTTGATTCAACAAATATTGATTTGAATCAACTGAAATTCTGTCGAATCAACCAAATTTCAGTTGATTCAATCAAGATTTATTCTCAGTGTACTCACATTAAAAATCAATTTTCCAATTGTTTATATCTTCGTTAAAAAGTCGACAAAAATATTTTTTTGTGCATCTTGTTGCTGGGAACTTTTCTAATTGCATGATCCTAAAAAATTAATTTTCTCTTGATATAGACATATTTAAGGGTGTTAAATACTAATATTTGCCTGTTGCATCAGAAATTAAATAAAAATGAAATATTTTTGAATAATAATAATAAAATATATAAAATAATAAACGAATTCTTATTCTCGTGAAAATATAGATGCCATGCGTGTTCCAAGGCGTTCAGCCAAGCGGCCAATTTAACGGCTCATGCGAGGACTCACTCTGGCGAGAAACCCTTTCGATGTCCTGTTTGCGACAGAAGATTCTCACAAAGCAGTTCCGTCACGACCCACATGAGAACGCATTCGGGAGAACGACCTTACAGGTGAGTCTCACATTCCCATCATTCTCTTTCCAATATTTATTTTTAAAAAACACACATACGCCCACAAAAACGTTGCGATCGGAACAATACACTTTTTGTGAAATATATACTTGATCGTTCAAAAATTCCTATCAGTCATAAACGTCACAAGCATCCTAAAATAATTTCTTAACACAAAATTTTGAAAATAGACAATATAATGCGATTTTTTCGTTAAATTTTACTTTTTAAATACACGCTTCAAGTCTTTTTTTCGAGACTCCAATTAGAAACATCAATCAGCAAGTAATTGACATGTATAGATGCATACAAAATATTTAGTGGCGTTTAATTGAAAAAATATTTTGTATTCACATTAATGGACAAATATGAATAAAAATAAATAAAAAATGAGTCAAAAAGTTTTCAAGTAGTCAAGTGGATAAAATGAATAAAACTCAATGATTATTCAGACTTGAAAAAAGGGTAAAAAGGTAGTAACTAATGAAATTTTTAAAAATCTACCGAATTTCATTTTAAAACATAAAAAAGAGCGTTTTTTTGTAAATATACTGAAATTGAATAATAAAATTTGGATAGAATGAATTTTATTACAATTACTAGAATATTCAAACATTTTAACAAATGTTTCTGTATTTTTCATTAGAAACAGTGATTTCATACAAAATCAGTTTTATTTGAATAAAAAGAAAAAAAAAGATATATGGTTTCGTCCTCGGGAATACGTGCTGCAGTGTGGTTATCAATTGAACTAAATATAATTCAATTTCCGTGAAAGTTCTTATCAACCGAGGGCTTGCGAGCTTCACCGGACTATCTTAATTCGCATAATTCGTGTATGCAAAAAAAATTATTAGCTCTAGGGTAAACGTACCATATCTCGGCCACATAAGACCATTTTTCGACTTTGAGAGATAGTATTTTTATGAAATTTAATTTACAAACAATTATAGCGCGGTTTTTCAAATATTTGAAGTCTACCAAAAGCGAAAATCACTTCTTAATTCATTAATTCATTATCTCTGATAAGAAATATCATTAAGTTTTGAATTTTGTATCAAATTGCATATAGTCGGCCGGGTGTCGCCAAAGTCCAGTCAAAATTTTTCTTAATTTTTGCCCATGTTTTTTTTCCACGTTACATTCTACACACATTTTAAGAGATAAAAAAATATCTGCTTTTTATTAAACTATTGAAATAATAATAGAGTGGCCGAGATTAGGCGCACCCACCCTATATTCCCAGCCTTCGATGAGTAAAATCTGTAATCGCATTGTGTCTGTTTATCGTGCGAACATAACATCAGTCGATAACAGAATTGTCTGCAAGTTACGAGGGTAGTTGGAACTAATATTGACTCGCGACGCGTCTTGGCGTCGCAACATATTTTTTATAAGCATTGCATAAAAATGCCCGCATTTATTCAAATTACAAAAAATGAAAAACTTCCTCAGAAACTTTCAAACGAAATCTCTATTTCAAATTTGATGCATGAAATGGAACGATCCATTTTGCACGCATGCATTTTTTTAAAGTGCATTTTGCACGCATGCATTTCTTTAAAGTGCATTTCTCGCACGAAAATCTCAGATTGTAAAAATATTTGCAAAACTTAAAAAAAGAATTGTTACGTTTATGATCGTCATTCATATTTTTTTCAAAAAAATTATTATAATGTATATAAAAATCGTTCCTTTTTGAAGCAATACAACTTTGTCACGTTCCAGAGCACAGAAGAAACTTTCCATGCATAAAATGAGAAAACAATTGAATTTTCAGAAACGCGTCTCGAGATCGTAGTAGATTTTTGTGACAGCGATTGGTAAATCTTGATTTATCGTCTCGACGCCGAGCAATAAAAGCTACCAGCGATTAACCCGAATATCCGACGTTTTATTGACTGTTGCAGATGTAGATTCTGCAAGAAAGCATTCTCGGACAGTTCGACCCTTACGAAACACCTGAGAATTCATTCCGGGGAGAAGCCGTACCAGTGCAAGCTCTGCTTGCTGAGGTTCAGTCAGAGTGGCAATCTAAACAGGCACATGAGGGTTCACGGTGGTTCCTTGACGTGACACACCGACGTGCTACACCCAATGAACGGTGAAACATTGCCGCAATGCTGTCGCATACCAGTTATCCGACTTAGAACGGACTTGCAACGAAATCGGTAGATTAAATAACAACGAGAGAGAGAGAGTCCCATGAAAGACTCGGAAGGCAACTGCGAATCACCCGCGCTGAGTTTACGAAATCTCGACGATCCCCTCTTCCGCTTGCGACGTGATCTTACGATTATTGATCTCGAAAAGAAAAAAAGAAAAAAAAACTGTGAATCAATTGACGCGCGACTGCATCGCTATAGTAACGAAACGACGATACAAGAATATAACATAAATATATCTATGCATAATTATGAATAAGCGTAAAACGGAGAAGTGTCGGATGAGAGGCCTTTGGCCGAGGTCGGAAATTGGCTGATAGTACTGTCGGTACTGAATTTCCTATCTTTTAACAACCTCTGTCAAGTTGTCCGAAGTAGTTGCTTTTTAAACATTTTTTTCTAACCCTAGTCGATTCAGAATCGTTTTAGAGGATTAAAGAGGGGAAAAAAAACGTTTTAGAGTTGATAGATTTTTTGTAATAAAAAATTGAAAATTTAGTGTCAAGTTGTCACAAAAATGTATTAAAACTTTAAATAATCTATCAATCTATCAACTCTACAATGTTTTTTTCCCTCTTTAATCCTCTAAAACGATTCTCAATCGATTAGAGTTAGAAAAAATTTTTAAAAAGCGACTACTGGGGACAACTTGACTGTAGTCTTTGAACACAGGGTGCCAGAAGTTTTCAGTAAAGACAGTCAAAAACCGAACACGGCCAAAAATGAATAAAAACAAATGAACGAGGGTGGAGATGAGCTGGGAAGGGTGGGTGTCGAGGAAACGGACGGCGAGAGGAGAAAATCTTTATAGTCGGATAAATAGGTCTCCGCAGCATTCACCACAGCACCGTTGATTATTGTACAAATATTGTATTTATTATAATTATTATTATTAATTATAATTAATATTAATGTTGCGGTTTTCACCACATTCACTTCTCATCTTGTGGTTGATTCTTCTTGTTCTTCTCCTCTTATTTCTTCTCCTTTTTTTCTTTCGTTCTTCCTCGTCATTTAAATTCCTTTGTTTCCTTTCTCATTAATCCCTCTGATTCCTTCTTCTTACTTCATCTTTTGTATTAATCGTAGAATGATGAGGCTGGTTTCGACGCCACTTCTCTCGTTCCTTCCTTTCTTTCTTTATTTCCTTAATCTTCTTCTTCTTCTTTTTTTTGTTTTTCTCGAGGAATGGATTTTCGGGATGTCGGGGGGGGGGAAGGGGGAGGAAGAGTAGGAGTAAAAGAAAAGGACTCGCGAATAACTAATTGCGTATACATGTGTACGAGCATGCCACGCGGAAATAGACGCAATTATATACACGTATTTATTTACGGATCGTGATGAAAATTGAGAGAGAAAAAATCAAAAGTCTGCGAGAGAACACAATCGATTGATTGAGAGAAGGAAGAAAAACGGAACGGATCGATGACAGGGGGAATTTTTCTTTTTTTTTTTTTCGTTTTATCGTCCGTTTCGTCAGTCTCGAGGCACGGAGGAATGGAGATAAAATAATCGGGCGGGACGCTCGGAATAGGGGCAGGAAGCGGGAGTAGGAGATCTCGTGTAATCGATTGACGTTTGATTGGATGAACAGGAGGTTTAACATGCTTCCAATATTTCCGTCTTCGTTTTCTCGCGTAGTCACATTAACTTGCCTCTTTTTCACAAAATCATAAACTATATAAGAACAACTTCATTTTCTCCACTAGCGTATAGCGTTGGTTTTTGTATTCTTTCCCTCCCTCTTGTTCTTTTCGCTTTCATGTATCATCCGTCAAAATCTTTCGTGTCGTTTTCTTTTCACTCGCGCACACGTATCACTCTGTCTTTTTCTCTCTTTTTGTTAGTCATTAAAACATTTTCTTTCGCTCTCTCTCTCTCTCTCTCTCTATCACTCACTCTTTCTCCCTCTCTCTCTCTCTCTTGCACTCTTTAATATATAGCAATGTACTCATAAGTAATAATATTCTTAAAAAAAATGTTTTTATAATGTGTGTCTGTGACGTGTCTGTGTTCCTTTTTTCCTACGTTATGTACTCGTACGAGATCTGCAGAGACGAGTTTGGCCCTGTTTATATATATATATATTTTTTTTCCCTAAAGAGTTCTAAACAAGCATTTTCTTGGGGATGAGGTGGGTTGGGGATTCTGGGACCATCTTGTTACGCAGCAACCGTACCTCTGCTTCTTTCCTTCCTCTCAATTTTTTTTTTATTTTTAACTTTTATACGTAGAGCACTCTAAATGTAAATGTCTCCTGTTACTCTCTTTCTCATTCTCGTAACCGTTTCCGTGTTCTGTGTGTGATGCTTTTTAACATGTTTTTCATTTTCCTGTACAATCCTCGATCGAATTCGTTTCTCGTTTCCACACGGATTATCCGTTGGAATGATTTTGCTCATTCTTTTAAGCACTTCAAAACAACCACATTTCCTACCGTCATTTGTTTCTTTTTTTCTTTTTTAAATATAGGTCCTTATCACACATCGACGAATTCGACGAGTCAAAAGTGTGTTTTTCCCTTCTTTCTTGCCCTTACGTCCACAAGGATCTCGATAATTCTTCAATGCCGAAGATCAAAGTTCAATACCTATGTACATTCGTCAATCGAAACATATTAGAACTAGAAGAACTTTGCTCAGCTTCAATTTACCACTTTTCCCAGTTACTCTTTCTGCGTACCGCTCGAAAAATGAGACTTTAATTTTTCCACTCGCCAATGCTTTATTCTTCTCATCTCGCCAACTTATTTTTCTTCGTTTACTTTTCGAACGGGTCCGCCGAGTCACGCTCTCGTTGACTCAGGACAGCGTTTGAAGACAAACATCACCGCCGCACGTGCCATGTCCCGTCAACGATATCCGTAAAGAAAAAAAAAGAAGAAGGAAAAACTAATAGAGATTTAAGAATGAAAAACTAAATCGATATGTGTGTCTCTAACATAGATCATTTCATAATTTTACTTTTTAATTCTTTCACGCGCTCTCACTCACTCTCTCTCTCTTTCTTTTCCACACATTCTTTTCACTCCAATAATCATGGTCGCGTTGCATCATCTTGTAAAAAAAGAGACGTCTATTTCCATTTATCTTTTTTTTTTTCGTTTTCTCGATTGCTCGTCTCTCGACAATACATTCAAGTGTTCGTAACATCGCACTTTACTTTTGTTTCTTTTTACTTAATACAATAATTACTCATAATTATCAATTAATAAAACTTGTTTGCTTTTTTTCTCGATCTCACTTGAAAACTCACGCATACACGCACGCACATGAATCTCGCTCAGCTCGACGGGACGAGTCTGTCCCCTCTAAACGACGAATTCATCGAATACTTTTTCGCCACAGCTTCGTCGAGTTGTCTACGCTTGTCGCACCTTAACAATGTTTCTTTATTAATTTTCATCTTGGAGTAGCAACGGGCGAATTTACACGAAATTTCTAGAAGCGTCGACAAGCGCGGACAACGGGAGCGCTTCTGACGATAACTGACACGAGGGCGTCAACGTGGCGGAACGCAGTTGACAACGAAGAGCAGAGACCAAAAAAAATCATCGTTCCGTGCTCTCAGGCATTGCGACGGATGTTTCTAGACGTCCCAAAATGGCCACGGCTGTCGCTTGGCACACACTCCCCGCTAAATGTTTGAATTTCGGTGCGACCGATGGAATTTTCGAAAGCGATTTGCGTGTTTCCCATACGTGTCCCCGCTACGGTACAGAAGATGTTTGTACAAATTTTTCGCTCTTTGTACAGGGACGATCGACACGCAGGTCGCAGTTTATCGAAATTCCAACGGAGGCCACGAGACTCGTGATGGGTCGGCGACTCGCGCCCGGTTTTCTCTATTTTTCGAACATTTAGCAGCGACGATGCCCTCCTCTCAGTTATCAGAGCTAAGCTTAGTAGCGGAAAAGAGATACCAAAATCACTATTTATTCTGCTTTCTCTCGCTCGTGAATCAAATCTTTTTCATCGGAGACTCTCGCGTATGAGTCTCGGTCACGGGTCACGCTCGGAAGAATTGAAAGATGCAGCGTCGTGTGACCATCTTTAAACTTTACACATTTCTTTTCGTTCGCCCTATAATACTTGATTTCAATTTTTCGGTCAACGCAATGATATCGGGCTCGAGACGGATTCTCGACTGAGAAACAAAGATGAGACGTATCGAGAAAAAAAAAGAACAAAATAACGAAACTCGCGACAATTCACTTTTCTATAATTCAAGATTTACAATTTTATATAACTTGACCCGTGTATTTTTGATTTTGTTTTTTTTTTTTAAATTCAATCCTTCGCTCCGTGTCCCTCGAGATTGATGAACTGCTCGGTTGTCAAAAAAATCTATAGGAAGGAAAAGAAAATATTTCCGTCGTGATTTAAAAGATGATTAATGTACTTTGCATCATTTTGTATACAAAATCAGTATGAAACTTTGATACTGCTGTTTTTTTTTTACGTAAATGAGACGAGACGAATCGCTTTAACGAAAAATATCGAAAGTAAAGGATCGTCCGAGTTTGGGAACTCGCTATTTCTAAGCGCATCTTGATACTGAATTTGAGTTAATTGTCGGCGGAGGATTTCTTCTTTCGGTCGAAGATCAAGGATTGCCAGTGGATTCACCGTGACGAGCATCGATACAAAACGTTGCACGAACGTAACCCTCAACTGTCAACGGACGAGGAAAATAAAAAAAAAATAGAGAGAAAAAAAGAAATATCTGCGAAAGATTTGACTTTTTAAAACTGATACAACTTTTTGTTTTCGTTACGAAAAACGAATCTCGCTCGAAAGGAAAAAAGAAAATAATGAGTGTCCGAGACGCCAGTGTACGCTAATGTTTGACATAACGTTGTAAAAGACCTGATAACGGCTGTTCCAAACACGTGTTTTCCCTTCATTCATTGTCCATTTTGGTATCTCGTACACTTAATCAATTTTTTCTCTCCTCGTTTCATTATCTCACGTCTTCGCACTAACTACTTTCGTTCATTCAACTTTCATTACACGCATACACTCTCTCTCTCTCTCTCTCTCGTTTCTTTTCTCTTGCATGCGAGCGTTGACACGCGCGCGCACGTATCTCGGAAGCAGCGGACAGATTTTGGAGCACGATTGTGCACAACACACGTCTGTTAATCGGCCGGTAGTCTTATTAGTCGTCGTCATCGTCATCGTCGGAGGTTGTTCCTTTTTCTCCCGTAAGTTTCGTAAATTTATATATATATATATTTATATATGTTTGTGTTTTCTTTTTTAATGTGTGTATGTATATTGTATTTCGTGTGTGCCAACGCGAATGATCAAACCTCTGGTTTTCATTTCGGTTTTTTCGCGCGCGCGAGTGTGTGTGTGTGTGTATTTTTTTGTATATGTGTGAGGAGACGACGCAAACGTGTAGTATCCATTTGGTCGATCGTAATGTGAGTGTTTTGCACGCGTCTGGTTGGAAAAGTTGCGCGTACGTACGAGTGGCTGGAATCTTGGAGTGTCTGTGTCGATGCGTGTCAATGGCTAGGGGTTTGTTCTCGAAGGGGGTCCGGATGAGGAGGAGGAGGATCGGGAGGAAGGGAGAGTCAGGTCGGATGGTCAGGGGGAGGTGGAGGGGTTCAGGGTCAACGGGGACTGGGAGCGGGTGGGCTCGGTCGGGGGTCAGGCTCGCTGACTATGCTGTGTGGTAGACCGGAGAGTCCGCCGGTCGGTGGAGCCGACGCTGGGCCACCGGCGCCACCTCCGCCGCCCACCGTTGGGCCCGAAGGTCCCGTCGGGCCGCCGGCACCTCCGCCGCCCGACGACGAGTTTGGACCACCGCCGCCACCGCCACCACCACCACCCCCACCACCGCCCCCACCACCACCACCGACGACCGAGTGACCACCTGGAGGTGGAGGCGCAGAATCGTGGGGAGTCGTCGAATGAGCCTGTTGAATCGGCAACGCTCCCGCGTAGTATCCCCCGTTGATCGCCTCGGAATAGCTGCTGTGAGAAAGCGAAAAGATATTGGCCACTTCGATAAAACTTTTCTCTCTCTCTCTCTCTCTCTCTTTCATTATCATCCCCCTCTCTCTCTCTCTCTCTCTCTCTCTCTCTCTCCTTCAAACGTGACCAAATCCAATCTCTTAACGTTTATCCAAAGCTTTTTCTCAAACGCATCTCAAAACGCGCTTTCGTTAACTTTTTTTTGCCTTCGTTCGTTCTTTCTCTTTTGGCTGTATTACCCGAGCGTTAACTTCTGCTTGAAAATCTGTTTCTGCAAAAAGTTATCAACATCTTTTTTCCCAAGAATAAAGAAAAAACGGAATTTTGCAATTTGTGTATACATCATTATCCGGATGCTTGTCATTCAAGAGCTTTACAGGATTTTTTTTTGTTATTTACGAATGTGCGGTTAACGAGATACATACGTAATAAATATGTATGCGTATTTAGATGCATCATATCTTTTTTCTTCAAATTTATTTACGCTGTTTATGTATGCGGACTCGGTAGGATTAGTTCGTATGGCAAAAGCGTGTTTCAGTAACAATATTTTTCTTTATTCATTTTTTTTTGTTTCTCTTACCCGGTAGATGAGTGGAAATATTCCTTGTTGACGCAGTTTCTCAAGCAATCGGGTATACGGCCTATGATGGCTCGCCGTATCTCACTGGCCGCCATTTCACGAAGTTCCGAGCAGCTCGCGTCGCTGTAAAACGCCGCGTGCGGTGTACACAAAAGATTTGGGGCATCCTTCAAGGGACCTTTAATTTTGAAAACAGAGAGAGAACGAGTTACTGTACGGCTTGGAACATAATTTTGCTTCAAAGTTTCGCTGTGCTTCCGAGACCGATGCAGGTTGCACACGCTCGTGAAGAAAGGAATCGGGTAAGAGTGCAGCAGGAGTAAATTTGCGCAGGACGGTTGCATTGGACGAGACCAGCGTTTTCTCGTTGGGAAATAGGCAGAAAAAGTGATGGGGGTTGATTTAGATCAGGAATAGTTTTTGTTAGCTCATTCAAAACTCACATTGCGCGGACTGACCCTGAAAGACGTTGTATGGTTCATTTTCGTGGACGTCGAGCGCCGCTGCACGAATTCTACCTTGCTTTAGGGCTGCTGCTAGCGCGTCATCGTCAACGAGTCCACCTCGGGCTGTGTTTACTAAAAACGCTCCTGGTCTCATCTAAAAACATTTCGTAACGAATTCAGTGTTTGTGGCTGACTATACGGAGATCGTACTCCTTTTGGTATCCTTCTTAATTTTTACCTGTTTGATGGTGAAATCGTTAATGAGATGATGATTGTGCTCGTTCAAGGTACAGTGTAGAGATACACAATCCGACTGATAAAGCAAGTCCTGAAAAAAGAAAAGTATCGCTCGATAAATTTACGTGAACGGAGAACGAGAGTCAAGAGTCGGACGCTTTGATTTGAAAATGAACCTGTAACGTGTAGACCCTGGTAAGACCAAGAGATTTTTCGATACCATCGGGCAGGTATGGATCATAGAACATGACAATAAAACCGAAAGCTTTGGCGCGGAGTGCTACTGCCGAACCAATCCTTCCTAGACCTACAATACCCAGAGTATCTCCTCGTATCCTAGCGCAACCCTGTGCCGCCTCTCTGACCTGTCAAAGTCGAACAACGATTATTTTAATAACGATAAGCCACGAGAAATGATTTTCGGTGGAAAGCATTTGAAAGATTGATTGTTCACCTGCTCGGGTCCTGTAAATTTCTTTCCCTCGCGGACCATATTCGCGAGCCAATATGTACGTCGATAAAGATTCAAAATGAGGCATAGCGTAGTGTCAGCAACTTCCTCGACACCATAGCCAGGCACATTGCATACAGCGATGCCTAACTCGCCGGCTGCTTTGACATCAATGTTGTCCACACCGGAGCCAATTCTTACAATAATTCTCAGTGTTTTGAACTTTTCGAGATCTTCTTTTGTCAAGATTATAGTGTGCCACATCAGTGCTCCAACAGCTTCGTTTAGTACCTGGTGATTTAAATTTATTATCGCATCGATGGAAGCTCCATTTAATGAGAGAGCGTGCAAGTTTGAGGAACAAATTGTGCTTACCTTCTCATGAATCTCTGATGTGGTCTGAGCATCGCAGAAAGCGACAGTGGCTACGTCCTTGAGGATGGGCATCTCGATAGAGCAGTCGCGTCCATCGAGAAGAGCGACCAACGGTCGAGCTTGAATCGGGCCATTGGCAATCGGGCCCCTCATGGCATCCATTCGAGGGCGTTTGGGCAACATCTTCCGTTTGTCCATCGGTCAGACGACCCCCCCTGAATTATTTTTGTTTTTTTGACTCGTTATTGTTACTGTTTGTCGCTTTCACTGTTTTCTTTTCCCTCCCTTCTCTCACGGTATGCTCACACTTTTGATTCAAATCTCAACAGCGAGGTCTCGAGAACCAAGCCTTCCGCTTATCGAGTCTATCCGCGCGCTCGGTTCTTCAGTCAACCGCCACGTTTGTTTTAACAATCCTGCATCAACCGCGCCAGAAAGTTCGCTCATTAAAAAAAAATACTTCAATTTTTTGCCTGCTGACACCCTTAGCTAGGATCAGTCTGTTTCGTCACACTGTACGTTTGCGCAATGCCAACTTCTTGTACGCTTTTGAAGAATAGTCGACGGTGCTACAATACATCACGAACGGTTGGATCGCCGACACCTGAAACAGAAAAATTGAAAGATCGGATCAGTTGTTTGGCTCTCGAATGAATTTCCTGAAAGACGAAGCCATTCTAACGCTCCAACAAAAAAAAAAAAAACGTTCATTCCTATCGAATGCGTGACATCGAGAGAGCGAGCACTATGCGAGAAGACGCGCGCGTATTTCGCGACGTCGAGACACATCGTTACCGAGTTACCATGGGCGAACGGTGTAATGAATTTGGTGGAAAGTGCGTGATGAGCGAGAAATGTCGTAATTAGCGTGAAAGATCGGTCATGAAAGAAGGGCCGATCACATTGTTGACCGAACAATGTCTCTTTGCACGGGTGGCGAAGAGGGGGGGGGGAAAGGCAGTCGGGTGAGAGGTGCGAATTGGTCGCGGATTTAATAAGTTTTCCCCGTTTTTTGTTTGACTCGATCCCGTGAGCGCGGGGGGCTGGTACCCAGCGCGCACGGATACACATAAGGGGCATAGAAAGGAGAAGTGCGGAGCGCGGGGGGGAAGAATCGAGCATTTATAGGTTACCTTCAAGCGCGCCGGCTTCCCACGCACCCGAACACCCTTGCGCCTGACGTTAAACGTTGAGCTTTAAAGTAGGAACGTTAGACCGGGGCTCGATGTACTCGGTGCGTTGTTTTATTCGCCACAAATAAGTCGAAAGTCCGTTCAAACAATCGGTAGAACGAGAAGGTTACAAAATAGTCTCGCTGTCTCTTCTCTTTGACGAAAAAATCCCAATGTACGAACACTCTCCGTACCCAGAGGCGCACTGGCTGGGGCTAATGTTTTTGGGACAGTTGGTAAGCACGCTTCGAGAGACGAGTCTGCCCCCATGGCGTTGGTCAGCCCGCGCGCGCGCGCACGCTCTCTCGCCTAACGTTTTTAGCGCGGGTGCTTTCGAAATCCTCTTTTTTTCTTTCTCTCCTTTCTTTTGTTTTGCTATAAAAAAAATGTAATCGCTTATCGTCCGTGTTCGTTAACGGACCCTTGCGTACACATCGATTGTACGGGAGTATTCATATTCGTTCGGGACAAGCGAGAGCGCCGACGAGTTTTCGGAATACGCATTCGCCGAGGAAAGGGACACGGCGAGAGAGAAAAAGAGAGAGAGAGAGAGACGCTCGTGCGAACGATGCGGTTTCTCTCCGTTTCCCTTTCTCTCGTCCCTCTCTCTCTCTCCTCTCCTCTTTCTCTCGGCAAACGGTTGAGATACCGCGTCGTGTACGTCGCGGAGAGAGTTTCGATGCACCCACCGCGCTTTTATATATGAGCCTGTGCGGAAAAACTGGCGAGTGCGTGACACGTGGCGCCCTCCTGTGCGTAAAGCGTACGGGATCTTCACACAGTGCGCGCCTATCTCCATTCGACACACAAGACACACGCACGCAGAACGTTTCGTGCACGCTCCTTTTATTTACAGAGCTGCTCCGCGCACGTCAACGTCGTACGTATACAGAGTGTGCTTTCCACACGAATATGTATACGGATAGACGCATATGGGACGAGATTGAAACGCAAGAAAACCACTGCCTTCGGCCGATGATTTTCAGCTCCTCGTCCGCCATGACGAGCGTGCTAAATAAGAGCACGAAACCGTTGTAAAGTAGTACTTGTACTCGGAATCATAACTCTCATTGTTTATGTACGGAGCGAGCCAAAGTTTCCACTACCGAGGCGAGATTGAATTGGGAACGATCGTTATACAAGCTTCGCGATTCATTATTATCCCCTCAGCAGATATGTTTCCGTGACGATCTCCTTTTCGTCATTGTGACATCATTTTCGAGATGTACGCGTATGGAGGTCAGATACGTCTTCTTATTCCCGCGTCTACGATCTTTCGCTCGGGCGATTTATTTAACAGAGACGTCACCACTTTTTCGTCAATGATACATTTTTCTATTAATTTTATTATTATGAAAAAATTAGTATTTAAGGTAGTTCTATTGTTTTATCGATTATTTTGGAATTTGAAAATTGGTACAGCCATTCTTTGATACGTTACGCATGTGCGTACCAAATTTTAAGAGGTTTCACCCCGTAGAAATTGAGATATTTATTGTTAAAAATTTCAATTTTCAGTACTCTCCCATAAGAGCCTGTGTTAAATATTGCCATTTTCAATTCTAAATATCTTGAAATCTAGATAGTGAACCTTCTTAAAATGTTTCACAGCTCTTTATTGTACTTGAAAGAAGCTTCCTGAAGTTTTTTAAAAAAATCCTAAGGCCCAGTTTTTTGAAGGATAAACCAAGTTAGTTAACTCGCGAGGTTTAAGTTAAGTTCCCCCACTTCGAGTACTTCCACCTATCGGTCTTGCCCAACTTAAACCTCGCGAGTTAACTAACTTGGTTTATCCTTCAAAAAACTGGGCCTAAGAATATGAATTTTTTTAATTTTCAGACGTACGTAGCAAGTACAGGTGGCCTTGGATGACCCTAAATTTTAAGTATGTTGTTCTTGAAACAATATGCAACAACTTTCCTTAGGGTTGTTCCAACCTCCAGGTAAGCCTAACTGATAGTTAGTCTATACATTTAGCATAGGCTAACTATCAGTTAGGCTTACCGGGAAGTTGGAACAACCCGCCCTTAATAAACTTAAGCTCTAAAAGCTTAAGCTTGAATGCTAATTATTTTCTTTAAATCAGTTATAAAATTTTTTTTTTTAATTTTAATCGACGCGGAATAAAAATAGTGCATAACTTATATTGCTGTATATTTTAATCTTAACGAAAATTATGGCAATCAAAATAATGGGTATACATTCGTAAATGACAGTTTCCTCAATTGAGGTTAAAGAAATCTCCATAGTTTCATTCTTTACTATCTTTTTTAAATGATCGGGAACCATACTATTTTCTTTTTCCAATCGATTCAGCATATTTTAGTTTATTATTGATTTTAAATTCCCTAAAAGATTTGATATGTCAAATTCTGGGCATACATCCTTAATTAGATCCAATTAAATAATAGCTCTTGGCCATTCGAAACAATCTTTATTTTCAGATGATTTCGAAAGCTTCAAACACGGAAATTATAAATTATTTTCTCAATATCTCACGTAAAAATTAATGACTTTTAGAAATAAATTTTGGTATGTTTATTTTTTGCTTCAAATATGGAAAAAAAAGTAAAATCTTCAATAAAGAATTTCCTGACATTTATGCAGAATGTAAGCAAAATTTAGTTTCTGGCAAAGAAAAAGTACAAGTGTGCATTTGTATAAAAATTCTGGTCACTCGAACTAAAATATGCTTTCGCAAACGTTTGAAGTGTCAATATTTCATTGTCCAAGTTCCAGCCAATCGTTGAAGCGTGAAAATGAAAGAGAAGGGGGAGAAAGTCTCGGACGATATAAAAAGCATAGTCGGGAAAATATACAAGCAATCGAATCGATTTTCGTAAAAACCGTTCCGAACACGTAATCGGAGATGAAGCATGGGCGATGTTATCATCGGTGAAAGCAAGAATAAGCTTATGTATGAAAAAAAAAAATGAGAGAGAGAAAGAGTGCGAACTCAAGCAGTTTGAGTTCGGGGCAGCGAGGCACACATGTTGTGCCAAGTCAGGAAAAACGTCAGCTCTCTCCTTCCTTGTGGTATCATCCGGAAAAAAGGAAGAGCGTGCACGAAGAACGGAGAGAGTGGGAGCGCCGCGGCGGAAGAACGGAGAGAACTCGGATTAAGCCTTCGCGATCGACATAACCACTGACGACACACGTTTTCTGCACTCGCTCCGATCAAGAATTCCATGCGTTCGGAATTACGAAAAAAAAAAAATACACACACGCGCGAGTTATCAGACCGTGCACATATGTCTCGTGCATATTATTCTCGCTTTATTGTCGCCCAGATTTTTATCTCGCGTTATCTAATATTCTTTTTACTCGCCCTCGTCTCGCAATAATTTTTCTCCGGTAGTTTACATTTACTTATTTTTAAATAAGGAATAAAAATTTGTAAGCCGCGATCCGTGGGCGTTTATTTTTTCAACACTCTCTTTTAATTTGAATTTTTACCGTTCCTCGAGATGGGAAAAATTTCACGATCCTTCCAAGAAAAAGGGCGAGGTGAAAAAAGAGAAATAAGCGAAATATAAAAAGCGTCGTACTTTTAAAAGCAAACGTCCGGGTCGTCGCGGTTGAATTCAACCTTTTAACTTAATCTCGGTGCGCAACAGAGTTTTTTAGAGTTTTATGAAGGGATGGAGAAGAAAGAGGTGAGAGAAGAGACGAAAAAGAGAGCGGAGAAAAATATATTTGTATGGAATTGTTCGCAGAATTCGCACGGGGCGTTCAACGTCGACGAGAACACGAAAATATTCATTTTTCTTTCGAGTTACGAACTTTGTACTAAAAATTCTTAGACCGTCAAAATATCTCCATGGAACTACAAATTAAAATTAAAATTACACTGAGAACAGATTTAGTTGAAAAATATTTGGTTGAAAATATTTCGTCGAAACAACACTTATTTAGTTAAAATAATTAAACTTCAGTTAAATCAACTAAGAATTTAGTTCTAAATTCTAAATATCGTTGAACGTATCGAAACAAATATTTTGTTGAATCAATCAAATTTCATTTTCAGTGTATAAAAAAATCTCAATTTGAACAAAGCTTTATTTTATTTACTTTTTCATACGAGATTCACTTCTATTAATGCGTTTCAGAAGAATAATGTTTTGAATTAATTTATACTTTTAAAAATTAGACACTGTTTTGAACGAACGCGAAAGAGATTTGACACAGTGAACTGTCGATTAACATGATAAATTTTTTTTATTTGTTCGATGACCCCACTTTTTTGTCGATATCATTAATAATACCTCTCTAAGAACATCATATCAAAAATTCATGCAATTCTCTAGTGTCTGCACACTGAGAAAAAATGTTGATTGAATTTACTAAAATTTTGTCGAATCAACAAAATTTCGGTTGATTCAACCAATATTTATTGAATCAACAAAATTTTAGTAGATTCAATCAACATTTTTTCTCAGTGCATGTATTAATTGCTCAAATGAATGATCATAATGAATTGCCCATAGCCCATAACGCGAAGCAAAATTACCGTGTAATTTTGTCATTTTCAAATGTATTTTTCTTCACAGAAAGTTCGACAACCTATACAAATTTAGTGCTTATTGAAAAACTCATTTTATTTTCTATCGGATCGTTATATTTTCAGGCAATTTTCCAGACTTTGAAATTCCGTTACAACTTCCTTAATTGAGACCAAAATGATAGAGCGAGTCGAAACTGATGAAGGACTCGAGTTTCGAAATAAGATATCGTCGGTTCGCCTCGTTTACTGAAACGTTTCGTTAGAAAAATCTGGACGGATGAGTAAACAGGGAGAGGGAGGGAATAAGGGAGTAGGATAAAGAGAAGCGAGTGAGAGAAAGTTGAAATTGGCGTGGAATGCTTCATAGACATTAGCATCGGTGTTGAGAAATGAAGGGGAAGAAGTTTGAAGCCGAGGAGGAGCTCCGGTAGTGGAATGGAAGGGAAAAGTGTGCGAAGGAGGAGGGAGAGGGGGGGGAGAAAGAGAGAGAGAGAGAGAGAGAACGGGGAGAGTCGACGGGACTTGTTCCGGCTATAGGCGAGGGCAAAGTTATCCAATTATTGTCCAACCTGGGAGCAGCAACTTTGCTCGCTCGGCGGGGAGGTTAACCCTGACTGGGCGCGAGAGAAGGACGCCGAGAGGGGGAGAGAGAGACGCGAGTTTTAGGCTCGTACGCGACTGAAGAGGAACTTCCCGGCAGATCATCGCGTCTCTCGTCATCCCTCATCCCGCTTCGTACGAATGTAAATACCTGGACGAATAAATTCTCAAATATTTCGGGCTGACTTTTCCGCTTTTTCGGCCTCCCGGACGACCCGGCCGCAAACCCCTACAAATTTAACTCTCTTTCGTGAAACTTTTCGAGTCTCGAGTTGCGCTCTTTCTCGCCGACACCCTAACCTCCAAAACGGATCGGTTCGCAAGCCCGATCGCTATACGATGTACCCCGTGACACGAGAATCCCGAAGCTGCTTAGTGCGATCGAGTTAAAGAGGTTTCCATCGCGTTCCTCGCCTCGATATTATTTTACAACTTTATTCGATTATATTTTGTTGGCCCACGAATAACTTTTGAGCGGGAATTTGAGAGACAAGTAGTTCGTGACGAGCTTTTCGTGACTTATTTATGAATTTTAGTCTTTACTATTTATCAATTAAGTTGGTCAGGGGTTATTGAATAAACAATTTTCTAAAGTACGTATTGCAGAAATGGTAAAAAAAATTGTGTAGATTATTGGCGAAATTCTGAATACATTTTTTTTTATTGAAATTTAAAAAAGTTATTGACGATTTGACAGCTGTAAGAGTTTTGATAAACTTGTTAATTAATTATCAACGATTCGTGATTTTGTGACTAATTTATGAATTTTAGACTTTACTATTTATCAATTAAGATGGTCAGGGGTTATTGCATAAAAAATTTTCTAAAGTACATATTGTAGAAATGGTAAAAAAAATTGTGTAGATCATTGGCAAAATTCTGAATATATTTTATTTTTTATTGAAATTTAAAAAAGTTATTGACGATTTGACAACTATAAGAGTTTTGATAGACTTGTTAATTAATTAATTATCAACGAATCGTGATTTCGTGCCTAATTTATGAATTCTAGACTTTACTATTTGTCAATTAAGATGGTCAGGGATTATTGAATAAAAAATTTTCTAAAGTACATATTGTAAAAATGATAAAAAAAATTGTGTAGATCATTGGCAAAATTCTGAATATATTTTATTTTTTATTGAAATTTGAAAAAGTTATTGACGATTTGACAGCTATAAGAGTTTTGATAAACTTGTTAATTAATTATCAACGATTCGTGATTTCGTGCCTAATTTATGAATTCTAGACTTTACTATTTATCAATTAAAATGGTCAGGGGTTATTGAATTAAAAAATTTCTAAAGTACATATTGTAGAAATGGTAAAAAAATTGTGTATATCATTGGCGAAATCCAGAATATATTTTTTAAATTGAAATTAAAAAAATTATTGACGATTTGACAGCTATATAAGAGTTTTGATAAACTTGTTAATTAATTATCAACGATTCCCATGTCTCTGTCTTTAATATCTTATTTATTATACATATAGATCGAATATTTTACACGAAAAATTACTATCTTATATGACCTGTGGTAATAATTTGCGGAAAAATTTGAAGATTTTTTATACCAAACGGTAATTTTCACCATACAATGAAAAAAATTGTTATTTCATGTATATGAAAAAATCCTGAAAATTTCCAAATGCAATTTTTTCGTATAAAATTTTCTCCATATAAATAAGCTTGGCTGATGGAAAACGATGAAACAATTAATGAGGTAAAGACTACTCGGGTTGCATTTTTCGCGAGATTCGGTTTGTAGATTGGCTCGTAAACCAAATAAAATTCGTAACTGCAGTGAATTCGTATCAGTCGCTGCTCGGTGGCTTATTGGGAGGATAAAAAAATAAAAAAAAGTGGGCGACGATCGTTAGAATTCAGAGGTTGCAGATGGAGACACGGTACGCTGGAGAATAAGAGACACACGCATCACCCCCCCCCCTCACCCTTTCCACTAGTCTCCAACTGGCCGCCCTTTGCAAAATCGATCAGTCGCGAATCTCGCTGTCCCTCTCTCCGTGTCGCGAATAGAGTAGCCATCTCGCTTCTGTCCTCGTCGTTCTCCTCGATAAACGATATTCTCCCTGTTCTAACTCGAGTTCAATCTCCCTCCGCCCAACTGTCCGTGACACCAATCATCCGTCTATTTTCTCTCGATCGTTTTAAACCACTCGAAACAGAGAACGAAACAGAACGTACATAGAAAGAGTTCTTCTTCGAGTTTTCCAGAATATTTCGGAATACCGCTGTATATTTCCACACTGCATGAAATCTATTTGATCGATGATTTATGGTTGTTGAAGATTTTGAAATTCAGCGCACGTTTCGTATGATGAGAACTACACTTATTTTTTCCGTACTTATTGATTGTAAATATTTCAAGAAATTCGTTCATGAGATAGTTTTATTGGATCGTTGAAATATATCAAGTATGTATATAATAAATTAAACGTAAATTTGAAGCAGATTATTTTTCTAAGGTAGTTCAATGACATATAGCTGTCGAATATTTCAAGTCAATCATGATTGAAATGCGTGTTTTTAGGATCAAACGATAGGAAAAGTTCCAAGCTACAAAATGAGCATAAAAAATATGCCCTTCCCGACTTTTTAACGAAGATATTTGAGATTGAAAATTCGATTTTTAACATTGAGTAGATGCGAGAACATAATTCCGTACCGTTATTTTCAAAAAGCAATTGTTTTGCACATGAGTGAATCTTTATAAAAACTATTTTTTATACATTTTTAAACCTGTAGGACAAAGAAAAACATGAGGTTTCGGGCCTTTTGTATTCATTATTAACGATAAATGACGATTTATGTTATTAATTATACTTGTTGGATCATCACGATAATTCTACATTCCTAAAAATGTGACCCTTTATTTTAGTAATCTTTAATTACAGTAAAAAGTATGTTAAAAAAATTGTAAAAAGTATTCAACTTTGACTTGGAAGACATCCTTAAGAATGCATTACTTATTGTGCCAAAATTTCAATTTCGGCGACCAGGTAAAATATGGAAACATTAATTCATTCTTCAAAGGTGATATTTTTGTCATATCTCGTAAGAGCAAGCAAGTACGTACAATTAATATATCGATATTTACATTAATAAGACACTCTAAATTTTTTACACATTTTGACACGACGTTGAAGAACATATTTTTAATTAATTGTGTTAAAATAAATTTTAATTAGTACTTTTATTTCAATGTTACGTGCTTAACGCGATAGTCCATGCAAAAATTTCTTTACCATGCAATAAACTAAAGGTAAAAAATACGTTAAATTTTTGTCCATCCGTTTTTGTTTTTCAAAAACTAGATGAACATTCTTTGATAGCGAATTTTGCAGCTGTGAACTCTTTTTCAGCCATTCGACCCAAGAAAAATAAATTTCTGTATAAATTGAAATTTTTGACAGACATCTTTAAGATAGAAGTCGCGTAAAGATCGTTTCATACAGGATATCATGAAAATTTCCGCAGATCTCAAATGAATAAATTATTGAACAAAAACATATTTTTTCGCGATCGATGAATAAATTATCAATTACAAAGTATTCGAAAGAAACAAGAATTCTGATATTACTTTTCTCCGAAGTCAATGAACGATTCGGTGTCTGGATGCATCGATAAAGCGGCGATCCAAGGCTCAATTTAACCGAGGAACTTTGATATCGCGTGCGAAGATGAGCAAAGGAACGAGATGAAGTTATAAAAAAGCGAGAGAGTGAGGAAGATGAAATAGAATTGAGTGAAACGTCTATCAGGCTCGACGGGGGGGGAGGAACGGTGATGACATCTGACGTCCATTGACTAGAAACGAGTAAAAAAAAAGAGAGTGATCCAAGCTCAGAGTCGACAAAAAACATCGAGATAACACTCTCGTTCGTTCGATTTCTCTCTCTCCCTTTTTTACGTGTCATAAACCGACGAGACAATGCTAAAGGACTCGAAATACACACGTACGCGTTTTCCCGATATTCGTTTCGCTATGTTCGTACACGCTCGCAGTCGATAACCAGCATCGCCAGACTGTTGAGAATCGCTGGACTTGGCCGAGAAATAAGTTCATATCAAGTTTATAACCAGCCAAGTTTCTCGCTCTCCCTTCTTGCGTATATTCCCCCCCCCCATTCGCGTCGTAAACAATTGTCGTCCTTTCCTTAGACAAACACGTATATATACATTTTCTATCGACGTCCAACAATAATTTTATTCCCTCTGGTTATTTCGCTAGAAAACATCGTTGTGTGAACTCCTCCCTCCATGAAGTGTTCATCATTGCTTTTATTCAAAACAGCATTTGTTTTATTTTTCACGGTGAATAAAACATCAGGGTTCGATAAGACCTAACTTCAAGTTAGTATATATAAAACTCGTAAAAAATGTTATATAGGCATCGTATACACTTTGTGTACGCTTGTTAAATTCGAATAAAATATTGACAATCTCGTGTTCGTAATGTTTGTGTCTATTGTGTCTACCAATTGAAAATTGCGTACATTTTTGTCAAACCGTAAAGTAGTAAATAATGAGACAGAAAATAACGTAAAACTGAGTAGTCCAATGAATAGTGAGGATTTAACTACAATCAATGAAAATTTTATTTAATGTACAGATGAATACTTTAGTAATCAATTTTCGAAAATGAACATTGATTGATTCATTTTTTAATAAATAATATTCGTCAATTCGAGCTGTTCGGTTACACGCGGTATCTTTTTCAGACTCTCGATCATGCCCGAAAATTCCACTATTACTATTCAATGTGAAGGAAAAACGAAAATCAACTATACAATTGTAACACAATTTATGAGTTTTTTTTTATTCGCTTAAAAAATGATATGATTCATACTGCTAAAAAAAAGATTTTCGAAATATCGTAAATTTTTTTGTAGAATGAAACGATATTCAACCGGTTCTCTTATCAGAGTCTTTGTCAAACTCTTGTCATAATTTTTCGAGTGTAGTTTTGCGTGCAGAGGATAGCTAATTTTCCACTTATTCCACTCTTTGTCAACTGTGGACGTTTTTCAACGTTTCCTACAGCAACACGTTTACATTCTTGGACTAATGCAAAAAATGAAAGTTAACGATCTTCAGAATAACGTCATTGACTTGACTTTATTCTAATTTGATACAATTCTCTCAAAATGCACTTTCCAAGCAACCATTAAAAAAAATATAATGTATAAACATGTGCGAAAATAAACTCATGCTGTCATCATTGCCTCGACGCGTGGCAGACTCACTCTCACGCGAGTACAAATCTTTTATGGCATTCGTAAGCATGTATAACAATGTAGGGGAAGGGGGAAGGGACAAAATGGGCCCCTTAAGAAAAAAAATGCTTGAAACCTCAGTTTTTTCTCTCGTTTCACTTTTTTTAGTCCCTTGTCAAATATTTGGTGTTAATCTGCTGTGTCTACTATAATAAAAAATAGAAAAATGTGGGACAAAATGTCTTCCCCATTCAAAAAAAAAAGTATAATGTGAGATTTTTTTACTCGTATTATATTTTTGAGTTTTTTTTGCTATGTATTTAGTATAAAAATGGACTAACAGTTAGTGATAAAAATTTGGAGCAAAACGAACCTTTTAAAAACTTGAATCAAATTTTCTTGTTATTTTTCTGTTCAATAGCATTTCTACTTGACAAAAATTTTAGAAGCTTATTTTGCTCGAAAAAAATATTTATAGGTTTTGAAAAATCTAGTGAGTCCATTTCACCCCTAAACACTGTGCATTAAAAATTTTAGGGGCTCATTTTGCCCATTTTCCCCCCTTCCCCTATATTTTTTTGTATTCTTTGATCGTTTAATTAAAATGGTAAATAATTTTTTGTAACGAAACTGGATACGGATTGTCTCGGTTGCTGGATTAGGAAATCAATGTTGGAAAAGCTTGCTCGAGGGATGAAAAATCCGCAAAGTATCGTGATGAGAATAACACCGGGGAAGCGGAGGAGACGAAGGGAATGGGATTTAAAAAGTCGCGTTGCGAGTGTAGAGTTTTCGCTAACTCCGACGTATTATATTTCTCGAAGGAGTGGTGAAACAAGGAATAACTTTTCGAGTTTTCGTGGCCCGGGCTCCATCTCTCCCTCTCACCCTCCCTCCCTCCCTACCGTGTCAATGTTTAGTAGCGAAGTTGGCCGAGTCGGTTCCCTTCCTTCTTGGCCGTCGAACAGACCTCTCGACCATGACGAGTGTTCGCTCCGTCTCGAGTGAGACAGCCAAAGTGCAAAAACGAAAAAGGAAAGGAAGCGTGGAGGAGGAAACTGGGCTAAAACGCTGATGTTTCTCCAACAACGGGACTTCGAGTCTAATCTTTTTTTTCACTATGATTTACGAAAAAGAGTGGCTTCAACGATAAAAAAAATAAAAATTTCGCCATTGGAAAATTATAGATGAATTATTATTACAGTTCACTACCCCAATAAGAACGCAAAAGCCCCCAAGGGGAAGATTTTTATGGCCCCCCACTCCGTGCGCGCTTCGCGCTCGGTGACTCGTTC
>JAPYYW010002526.1:0-19788 GCA_030522545.1 Cremastinae sp. A BG-2022a
ATTTATAATATCGTTTCAAAATACTTGTAAAAATGTCGGTGCGGATGTATCCTATATTAAAAAAGAGATTAAACCTCTAATCAATAAAGAGTGCATAATACAAAGTTGTATGAAGTATGCGCCTTGAAGAATAGCAAAATATCAATTAAAACGTGTCAAAAAAGCGGCCGCGTAGCGGACGTGTTGTCGCTCGTAAATAAAAAGAATTGAGTATAAAAATATAAAAATTAACATTTTTTATAAAATATTTATTTTGTAATTATGCAATAATTACTTTATCAGAGTCAATTCCGGTTCGACAACGAGTGTTACCTGAATCTGCCCGACAATCACAAAAGGGTGAGTGACGAGCAGGAGCTCGCGAGCATGGTGGACCAAAGTATGCAAACTGTAAGCATTGATTTTCGTTTTTTTGGTTTATTTTTTATTTATTATTTACTTTTGCTTTATTTTCGAAAATTACAACTCCTTCGTGTTTATCCATCCGTGTCTCTGTCATACGTCACGAGCAGTCGGTTTTTACCGAAAATTAAAGAGGTAAATTATTCGCGTTCGAATTATTTTCCCATGAAAAAAAAAATTGCTCTTTAATTTTTTATTCGTTTTAGACTCTATTTTTCCGAAAGCCTTCAGTTTTTGTTTTCATTTAATGAAAGAAAAAGTGCTTGAACCATTTTCTCTGAATAAGTATTCGTAATTTATACTGTCTGGTTATAAAGGCATGTGACAAAGTAACGAGTAGTCTCGCATCGTTTTTTCTTCTTTTTTTTTCATTCGTTTCGTTAAATCGTTATGTTTTTTTTTCACGTTTGCTTGCATTCGCAACCCCATTCATTAGTCGTACGTTGAAATTTTTTTCTCGCCCCTTCCTACTTCTCCTCTCTACAGTAAAATTGCATCACGCTTGTGAATATTTATTTATTCAATTTAAAAAAAAATTAAATTCCCGTAGCTTTTGTAGCCCATTGGAGGTCTTCTGTGTTCTTCTCTCCGGCTCGCGTTCTACGAATAATTGATACGATTAATTACACGTCCGTTTTATTCTCGTTTCTCTTTCTCTCCCGTTCCATTCAGGTGCTTTACGACGGCAAACTGTCAAATGCAATTGTGTTCATGTACAACCCGGTAGCTACGGATTCTCAGCTCTGTCTTCAGAGTGCGCCCAAAGGGAACGTCTCTTACTTTGTACATACACCGCACGCACTTATGCTACAGGTAAAAACAATGTTTTCCCTTTATCGTGGTCCGATGGCAATTACGTACTTTTTTCAGTGTTCACAATTTGCGTAATTGCCTCGTTTAAAAATGACAATATTGTTACACGAGTTATATAACTGGGCAGAAATGTTGAATCTCGAGTTAAAATGCACTTCATAAACGTGGTACATGATTGTAACGATCCTGTTTTTCCATGATTATTCTTTGCATACAAATTCTTTGTTTTCAAATTTGGCACGACATTTTTTCACATACTTAAGAACAAAATATCAACAATTTATCAAATTGTCATATTTTAAAAAATATCGCTCATATATCCTTAATTAAAACGTCGTTTCACTTATAAATTTTGGAATGTCGAATGTCATCGGACCACCTTAATCATTATTGAATATAAACTTTCGTCAATTTATATTATTATATCGTTCGTTTTTAGGACGTCAAAGCCGTCATAACTCACTCCATACACAGTACCCTAAATTCCATTGGCGGGATTCAAGTACTATTCCCATTATTTTCGCAATTAGATATGCCTTACGACTGCATAGCACCGAACGACATTAAACGAGATCCTACATTATGGTAAATTTATAACAAAACTACTACATGATGTTTCTAATACTTTTAACTTTTTTTTCATTCAAGACATTTTTTTGTTTTTATAGAATACTGAAAATTTGTGATTTTTTTTTAATTAAAAAAATGAATTCTTTATAGTTCGAAATTATTGGGCTTTATCTGCGATCTCGTCGAAACGTCACAAACAGTTCAGCAACACATGGTACAAAATCGAGGATTCTTGGTGATAAGTTTTATGTTGCAAAGAGCAAGCAGGGATCACTTGACCATCGAGGTCTTGGCTTCATTTCTGGAGCTCACGAAGCATTTGGTCACTTGTCTAAGTGCGAACAGTGACCTCCTTCTGAAACAGGTAAAAATCATTCGAAAATTGTCAATAAAATTTTCTTATACACACTTTTAAGAATTTTTCAATGTCAGCCAATTCACAGATTTTTTAAATGCACATTCTTGGAAACATCTGAAAGCTTTCGAAATGTTGACGATGTTGAAAACTTGGTTAAAAAAACCAAAATTTACTGCTAAGCTGTCGCAGCATGTAACTTGATCATCGCTAACGACTCGAAGCAAAGCTTTAATTATTTTTAATGGCATGCAATCTACCGACTTTCCATCGTGGTTAAATGTGTCTGCACTCTCTCATCTCTATATTCAGCTGAATGAATTTACCAAGATTTAATTATTCTCCGTTCGAAATCGAGCTGCATGATCGAATTAATTATATGCGAAAGTGCACCATAATTTTCTTCTGCAATTTCGTCACTCATTGACCAATACAAATTAAATAAATAATTGTTTACAACGCAGGAAATAAATCACTGATGTTTTCAGAGTTATTGACTCCAAAATTTATTTGAAAAGAGTTTGACAAAAAAAATATGTATGTTGTTTTTTTTTTTAAAAGTAATATTTAATGATGACAGAAGTCGGCTAGATTGTCGTGCTCGAAGAACAGGCAGAACTATGGTAATTCTAGATGTTTTATTTTTCATTCCTAACATGGCAGCTGTTGGATCACGTCCTGTTCAATCCGGCGTTGTGGATTTACACGCCGGCCCCGGTCCAGACGAGACTCTACTCGTACCTCGCAACCGAATTTTTGAGTGACACCCAGATATATTCGAACGTGAGGAGAGTCTCGACGGTCCTGCAGACGGTGCACACACTCAAGTACTATTACTGGGTCGCGAATCCACGAGCCAAGAGCGGAATCACACCCAAGGGAATGGGTGAGAATTTTAATTGCACCGAATTTTCGTCTTTCGTCTTCGAAACGAGACGAGAATGAGAAATAAATCATTCAAGTACCTACTGGAAGCCAGACAATTTCATTTCTATCCTGAGAAAAAAAATAATTCAATCAAAAAAAGTTACATGATGTTCGATCCAAAGAAGAATCTGGCTACAAAGTGCCAAGGATGGACTGCTAAGGGTTTTCTCACTTTATCTTTATTTTTAAAATGTTTAAACAAAAAAATTTCGAATTCATATATAAACTATTGTCTGATATTTTAGCGATTTAAAACTCATTCTATGTGTATTAATTTTGAACTATATTTCTAGTAAATAAATATTCGAAAGTTTGAATATGTAGGATATCTTACCAATAATTGGACAGAAAGTTGAACCTGTCTCTAGTGTTGGCTAGTTTATTCCAATCAATTAACGTTATGAAAAATACACCTCTTCGTATAAGAAAAATAATCAATATGATTTTATTGAGAAAAAAATCATTGAAATATTAAAAATAATATAGCAAAAAATGTTGAAATATTGGGATGTTTACCTAATATGTTGTAAAATGTGTTCGATTTTCATGACAGATTATTTTCTATTAAAGTATTTTCTTTTTACTCTTAAATCTTTATCATCTTAAGAATAACATTATTTATTAAAATCATTCTTTATTATACAATTTTTACGTCTTAAGCAATCCAAATATTTGTACCAAAATTTTACCATTGAATCTACGAAACTCAGTAACACCAATTTCAATGAATTACTTTTTGTTTTTTATTGTCAGTGTGGAAGGAGAAAGGACAGGGAGACGAAATATAAAATTTTTTATTCATCAGAAAAAAAAATGGGAAGTAAATAATTTATTATCGTTTTGTGTTGTTATTTCCAGACGGTCCGAGGCCTCAGCAAAAGGACATTCTCACGATAAGGTCGTACATCCTGTTGTTCCTCAAGCAGTTGATCATGATCGGGAACGGCGTCAAGGACGACGAGTTGCAGAGCATCCTCAATTACTTGACGACCATGCACGAGGACGAAAATCTTCATGATGTCCTGCAGATGCTGATATCGCTCATGTCCGAACACCCGTCCTCGATGGTGCCGGCTTTCGATGCTAAACAGGGCGTCAGGACAATCTTCAAGCTCCTCGCTGCCGAGAGTCAACTTATACGATTACAGGCCCTAAAACTTCTCGGCTTTTTCCTCAGTCGCAGCACGCACAAGTAATTTCTTAAAAATAAATTTCATACATTTCGTGATTAACGCAGATATTTAAAAAAAATTATTTTTGTGTTCCATTTGAATGTTTATCGTATTATACTGAAGAAGTTGATCAAATTTCATTTAATCTCAATATTTATCTCTCTTACCAGTGAATCACTGATATTCGTATTTTCAAATTGTTCATCGAGAATTTTTCATAATGAGGATAAAAGATCATTAACTGTAAATCAACAACTATTCGTAGAACCAAATATATTTTTAATATACAAACATAAATCTGCTCTTGCTCAAAATCAAATTATAATGGTCGTTGAACATGAAAATGAATTTATTTCGATCTGAATAGTTTTCACTTTATAGTTGTGAACACAATTGTGATTTTTCGAAGATTAATTTCGTAAATAAATTGCTTCCTTTCTCGTTCAGAAGAAAATACGATGTCATGAGTCCTCACAATTTGTATACGCTGCTCTCGGAGAGACTGCTCCTCAACGAGGAGACCCTTCTCCTGCCAACTTACAACGTACTTTACGAGATCATGACCGAGCACATCAGTCAGCATATTCTTTACACGAGACACCCCGAGCCGGAGAATCACTATCGACTGGAGAATCCGAGTGAGTCGATTTCCATCTCTTCCTCTCTCGTGTCACAGAAGCGTGAAGTCATCTTTCATATCAGAGATGACAAATAACTTTCTCTGTCTTTCTCTTTCTCATTTTTATTAAAAATCGAATCGTCGCTCATTGTATAAGGTTCTCTTGCTGTTATTATTATTAGATACAAATCTTAAATTGAAATAGAACCGACGAAACTATCAAAAAATAAAGTATTGATTTTTGACCACTTCAAATTAATTAATAACTTTAAATTAATTAATGATAAGGCTGCTTGGAAAATTTTTGGTTATTTTTAAAATTAGCTATCAAAAACGCAGCTCATCGAGGCAATTATTGAAAAATATACAATATAGAAGAGAATTTTCGAAAGTATAAAAATGAACTGTGGATTTTGAACTCTTGATACGACATGGACGACTATTCCAGTTTGTTACGAGTTAAATCTGAATTGTCATAAAAGTAGAAACAATATTATCTCAATTATTTCGATATATACCGAAGAAATGCATTATTTCAATAAGAAATAAATTTTTTAACATATTTTAATTTTTATAAATTTTTCAGTGATTTTAAAAGTAGTAGCGACCCTGATAAGACAATCGAAGCAGACGGAACAGCTTCTGGAAGTGAAGAAGCTATTCCTTTCGGACATGACGCTTCTGTGCAACAACAATCGCGAGAACAGACGAACAGTGTTGCAAATGTCAGTCTGGCAGGAGTGGCTGATCGCCATGGCTTACATCCACCCGAAAAATACGGAAGAGCAAAAAATCTCGGACATGGTTTACTCGCTCTTCCGCATGTTGTTGCATCACGCGATAAAACACGAATATGGAGGATGGCGAGTTTGGGTCGACACTCTGGCGATTGTTCATTCCAAAGTGAGTAAAAAGTTTCTCTTTCTAAATACTTTATAAATTATAATATGCTATATAGAGTTGAATAAATTGTAAATACGAAAAAGTTTTATAAAATGCGTCTTTGTGTCCAGTGTATTAAATTAAAATGAATAAATATATATTAATTGTTTTTAGGTATCTTATGAGGAGTTCAAGCTCCAGTTCGCTCAGATGTACGAACATTACGAGAGACAGAGATCGGACAACATAACGGACCCGGAAGTCCGGCAACAGAGACCAATAAGTACGATATCCGGCTGGGACCAACAGCATTCCGGTAACAATGGTTACAGCCGACCAGCCACGTGGACCGTGCAGCAAAATCAGGACATGCAACACGTAGAAAGGAATTACAAGGTATATTTTTGTCTTTATCTTTAAATAAAAAAAATCAAAAAGAAAAATAGTATAGCGTGTAGAACTGCGCGGTAGAATTAAAACTTTCTGATAGTCTTGTCTGATGAGGTTGGTCTTTAACATTCGCATTTTACAAATTTTATTCAGTACTTTCAAAACTTTGGGCGAGTATTTGGGCGATGTTATTCAATATTATGCAATTTGATCACAACATCCTTAAGGTGGCTCATCAGTGAATTAAAAAACGAGAAATTTTGATGAAATTTGGAGAGGATATTATTTGAGGTATAACAAACAATATCTCGAAAACTCAGAGTCAGTTGTCGAACAAATTTTTGTAAACGAGTTATTTGAAAATTCCGATTTTAACGTTGCTCTTGTGAGAGTTCACCGAATATTGTGTGATATATTTTGGAAAAAAAACGGGAAATGTTATTGAAAATTGGAATACTAAGAGATAAAATTATAAGCTTTCTAATAATATCAGAAAAATTGTGTGTTGCCGGGCATTTTGTTTTTTTCATAAATTTAATCAGAAAATGACTTTGTGAACGAGTCTCGGAAATGACTAGTCTGCCATTGTACTTGATATTTAGTCAAAAAATTAAAAATAAAATACTGAAGTACAATGCCAGTATTAAAACTGTAAATCTGCACACAGTTAAAAAATCAACACACATTCTGGTATAATATCGTTTGTAATAAACTATGGGTAAAACAAGTATAAGAAGAATATAATCAAAATTCATCATTTTTCATTTAGATGTAGTTTTCTAATAAAATCTGACTCATTTAATAGATTTTTTTTGCACGTCACTATTTTGACTATCATTTTCACTTATGAGCCACCTTAGAAAAAAAAACACAACTTTTTCTTGTACGTTGTAGAAACAGATTGTTAAATTTGTATTATTTTAGCAGGAATTGGACGAAGGCAACGATCGTTTGGAGGAATCGTGCAGCTGCGACTTGAACTCGATCGACAATACGGAGAGTGACGGAAGCCCGTCGATGGTAAAGTCGCGAAGCGAGACTCTGGAAACGCCGCAATCGAGCGAGGTGATATCGCTGGACTCGAGACTGAGCGAGAAGCCGGACACGCCGACGACGGCCCTGGAGAATCACACGGAAACTCCGACGATACTCGAGGAGGCGAACAGCGAGGCGATCTCTCTGCCGACGACGACGCAGGAGACGAGTGAAATTCTTTCGATCGAGAGCTCCAGCGATCTGTACAGCGAGGTTCGTAAGAACGGGACCTCCAGTCCAGAGTCCGTGATCCACGAGACGACGAGGAACGAGGAAGAGACCGAGGCGATCGTCGTCGAGCACGTGAACAACGTCGTCGTCACGGTAATCGAGCCTCCGGCCGCGCTGGACGACTCCGAGAGCGAAATACCGTGCGTCGACGTTCGCGAAGAAAAAACACCGAGTCCGGAAAACGTCGAGCGAGAAGAGAACAAGAGCGACGACGACGAGAAACGCAATTGTCAGAGTATCGAAAATAGCGAGAGCCAAGCGATTCGAGAGAATGGCACGGAAGAGATTTCCGAGAGCGGAATTATCGAGGAAGTCGCGAAGGATAGCAAGAGCGAGAAACTGGAAATCGACGAAGAAGCTGCAGGGTTGATCAAAGTTGCCCAAAATTCGAGCGAAAGCGTCGAGAGCAGGGACGAGGAGTGTGCCAAAGAATCTGAAAAAGTAGAAGAAACGTGCTCAAAGATCGAGGAATCGAGTGCAAAAGTGGAAGAGCCGAGTGCACAGATCGATGAAACGAGTCCAAGGACGGACGAAAAAGAGGAAGTTGAGAAAGCAGCCACACCGGAAGTGACGAGCGAACCAGCGGCGACAGAGGAAACGAATAATCCGACGATCGAATCGAGTGAAGAGACGACGCTCGAGACGACCCCGACGGTCGATAAAATTTCAGAAAATTCAGAGCCGAGGTCGATTAGTGCAGAGGCCGAGTCGACGGAGGCTAAGACGGAAATTTCCGCAGAGGAGGGTACAAAACTCGAAGAATCGAGAGAAAAGGACGTCCCGAAAACTGAGGCGAGTGAAGAAAAGATGCCAGATGACGAAAAAGAAAGCATAGATTGCTCGGAGAAACGAGAAGATATTCCAAGCGAAGAAAAAGAGACGATGATGGCAACGAGCGAGGAGAAAGTGACGATCAAAGTAATCGAGGAAGAAACGAACACGAGCGAAGAAAAAGCGAATGCGATGGGAGAAGAAACGACAAGTGAAGAAAAAGAGAGGAAGGAACCGGAAAAGGAAGAGAAAGCGGAAGAAGAGAAGAAGGTGACGAGGAGTGAAGAAAAAATGGACGACGATGTAAAAACCCTTAATTGCTCAACTAGCGTAGTCGAGAGGACGAGTAATGGCAGCCGCGACGAGGGAGAAAACGTAGCGGAAGTGAATGAGTCGAGTAAGCAACGAGAAAAGGAGGAGGAGGATTTGGGAAAGGAGAAAAAAGTCGAGGACGGCTTGTCGGTGGATAGTGGAACGTCGAAGAACGGGGTGTGCGTTGTGAACTCGTCGGAGGATGAAAAAAGTGCTGTTATAGCGAAGGATAGCCTTGAAAACGCTAGCCTTGAAAATGAGAGTACGAGGAACGATGAAGAAGATTCTAGGGTACCGTCCAATATTTGTAATAGCGATAGAAGTGATAATAATGCGAGGAGAGACGCTGATGCGACTAACGACGAGGTAGATGTTGTTAATGATAGTGTTTGTAATAGCAGCAATGTTAAAAGTTGTGTAAATAACGAGACTCAAGTGCCAAATTCAAAAGATCAAATACCAACAATATCCACGGTCTGTGATGCAACTAAAAGTTTATCCGATGGTGTGCCTCATAACGTTAGTAATAATGTGATCGAAAGGGACGATCATTTGTCGAGCCAAATGTCCAGCCAACAAGAACACGTCGATGTTCATCGCAGATCTAGCCTACCGAACGTAAACACTGAGAATTCTGTCGAGAGCAGCGTCGATCAGCCACCCTCGTTACCCATACCTCTCAGAAAAAATTCGTCACCCCAAAAAAGACCAAGGAGTGCCTCAACTTCCACCCAAGTGGATCCCAATCATTTCGGTAATTTTTTTTGTCACCTATCATCCTATTTTTAACCTTAATCACTCATATTCTGAGATATTCGCGCACACACATACGTATGAGGTCAATAGACTCCGCACCTTCCAACTTTAAATATAAATTTTTGAACGTTTTCACAACAACAACGTGGTATCTCAAGAAATACTTAAGGTGATATGGCCATGGCAGTAAAATCACATATTTTCGTCTTAGTTTTTCTCACATAAAAAGTCGTTTGCGAGTAAAGGTTCATTAAGAAAAGTTGTTGCAAATTGGTTAAAGGACAACATACTCGAAATACAAGGTGATCCAAGTTGAAGTGTGCTTGCTATGTAATTAACAAAAATTTTTAAAATTTAGTTCAGATTTGAGAAGAGAAACTAAACTAAGCTTTTTCGATGTTGTATAAAAATGTGTGCAAAATTTTAGAAAGCTTCATCATGAAGAAGTTGAGATATTTATTGTTGAAGATTGCAATATTTAACATGCACTCTTGTGGAAGGATGCAAAAAAATACGATTTTTACCAATAAAAATCTCGACTCTTGCATGGTAAAACCTCCTAAAAATTAACACAATTTCACATACAATGTTAAAGAAAGTTTATGAAAAATTTTAACAAAATGTGAAATAAACTATACAATGGTGCAATTACCTTAAGCAATGATAACTTGAGAGACATCAAATTTTCCTTCACATTTAATTTTTTATGTTTCCATGATTTATTTACTTCAATTTGATTATTTTTATATATAAATTTATTTGTATAATATTTGTGCATTACATTATTAAGTATTTTTTCATATTCATAAATGAGAACATAAACGTCTTATTTTCAAACATATTTTAGACTCTGAAATCCCTTTACAATCTCCTTAAACGTACATTTAATTCTTAATCCAAATATTATTTTTATTGCCATTTCCGTACTTTAACGATATTTTTGTTTGTAAATGTTAAGTTGTTTTTTTTTCTAATGATAAGACAAATTATAATAAATTTATTGTAGAAGCGAAGAGAACGAAACAAGGAAATCCTTCAACAAGGCCAATGTTCAGTCCAGGCCCAACGAGGCCTCCCTTCAGAATACCCGAATTCAAATGGTCATACATACACCAGCGATTACTTTCGGACGTTCTCTTCTCTCTCGAGACCGATATACAGGTCTGGAGAAGGTTAGTTACGAGACTCGAGGTTTCTGAAATTATTTTTTCAATGAAAAAAAAACTTTTTTCTTTCATTGAAAATTTGACATTGAAATTCGTGACGATAAATTGACAATTTTTATTACCTTGCAGTCACTCGACAAAGTCTGTCCTTGATTTTGTAAACAGCAGCGAAAATGCCATTTTCGTCGTCAACACGGTTCATCTGATATCGCAATTAGCAGACAATTTGATAATCGCTTGTGGTGGATTGTTGCCACTTCTGGCTTCTGCAACTTCACCGAATGTAAATATTATCTACATTTTATTCCACTGTATTCTCTTATAAAATCGATTTATTCTATAAAAATCGATTAAAAATTTTTTCAATTTATGTGAAAATCATGTAAAAATAACTAATAATTTATTTTATAACAAGGTTGATTATTTCCATAATAAAATCGATATTTTTATAAAATTATTTGAGGAAAATAAACATTAAGAAAATGTAACCAAAAATATTATGAATGTCTTATAGTAATTATAGTTTTTCGCATTACATTTTATTTTATATACAAGATTTAATGATAAGAATGACTAATTTTCTACTGAGTTCATTTTTCAAAATATTTTTTCTATTAATAAAATTAATATTGCTGTGAAATTTATGTAAAGATTCACTGTAATGTGCTCTAGTTATTAATAAATCATTCAATTGTTCTCTGCTTTTAAACCAAGAGCGAACTGGACGTCATTGAGCCAACTCAGGGAATGCCGATCGAAGTGGCAGTGTCGTTTCTTCAGAGGCTAGTCAATATGGCAGACGTGCTGATATTCGCGAGTTCTCTTAACTTCGGAGAGCTCGAGGCAGAGAAAAACATGTCCAGTGGTGGAATTTTGCGACAATGTTTGCGACTGGTTCGTATCTCGAAAAAAATTTCAAGTAGAACGTCGTTGAATACACACCAACATCTTTACGTATATTTTTATATATCCTGGATAAAGAATTTATAACTTTTTGTCACTGCCAATAATGTGGATGCACCGAGAAATGGGTGAACCGTGTTATCGGCAATAATCAATAGTTTTACAAATAGTTTGACAAATCAATAGTTTGACATCTTAATTCTTTTCACATATCATTTCAATTTTCTCTATTGACTTTTTAGTTTATATAAAAATACGATAATTTGAGTAGAAATAAATAAGACCCTCTTGCAGTGCAATATTTCCCAATATATATCAATCCAGTAATTCGGAAATTTGGAAAGAACAAAAATTGTGGCTAGAATACGGAGACTAAGTATCTTATGAGAAATTTCGAATACTTGAAACAGTACACGTTTGTATTTATATAATCACAGAATTGAAATGCTTGTTTCATTAGGTCTGTACTTGTGCTGTTAGAAACTGCTTAGAGTGTAAAGAACGCGGCAGATCGTACAGCATGTTAGGTCGACAGATTGGTACTAGTAATAAATCACAGCACATACAATCCCTCATTCGAGGAGCACAAACGTCGCCGAAGGTATGTTCTCAACCTAACTCGAGCAGTGCTTGCTCTCTTTATATCTTTTTTTTTCAATTTTACATCATTTTTTAGTCTCTGCGACTCAAAACCAGTTTCATCTGATGAAATTGGCATATTATTTTCCGTTCATTGATATTTCTTGCCTAAATCATTCTTCTACCTTCTCATGAATTCTTTTATTTTTTTTTTGCTATATAATTTATGGAACAAATTGTGAAATTATAATTTTTTTTTCAAGAAACTTTAAGCTTTTATTGTTTAAAAATAATGATTTATACATTTTTAAAATTAAAATGTTTTATTGTTTAGAAATTCGTTGTTTTTTCCACTGAGATTTCGTCAATTGAATCACTCAAAACTAATGTAGTGACATAGTGATTTAGATAGACTGTCGATAACAGTAAAAATCATACAGGCTATCCCGCAAGTATATCTCAAGCTTCGAATTTTAAAAAGAAATTAAAATTTGGTGTTGTAGAAAAATTGTCTATCAATATCGACTTTCAAAAAATTTGAATTCTTGAATTACTTTTTGGAAAAGCCTACGTTAATTAGACAAGTAGATCTATGTTTCTTGCGAGTACAGCAGTTTTCTGTTCAATTAAACTGAAAATGAATAAACTCGTGAGACATTGCGACAAATCGTAGTAATCTGTATTCGACGTCACATTTTTTAGAATATCGTGGAGAATTTGGCAAATCAGTTGAGTCCGGTCAAAGATCCTGAAAAGTTATTACAGGACATGGACGTCAATCGGCTCAGAGCTGTTATCTACAGAGATGTTGTGAGTAATTCGTTATTTTCAATATCATATTTATCATTACTATTTTTTTTTATGAAACATTCACATTGAAGTAATAAAACTGCAAATCGACTTGAAACAAAAATTTACGAAATTTACAAGTAATATTAAAGGGAATTGAACCTAATGTAATTAACTTTGTGCATTAAAAAATCGTAAGTCGATTTATTTTTTGGCTATGCACGTGTTAACTAAATGCAAAATCACCACTTGACATTTTTTGAGACAGAATTTCTTCAAAATGTATACTGATCTTTTTTGACATGGTATTAACACGTGTGCAAAATTTAAAGAGACTTTACCATGTGGTTATCGAGATATTTATTTGTTAAAATAGCCATTTTTAACATGGACTCTTATGGGAGATTGATAAATACGACGATTTTCAACAATTGATATCTCGATTTCTAGATGGTGAAACTTCATAAAATTTGACATACATTTAAAGATGACATCAAATAAGATTTGTGCAAATTTTCAAGAATAAATTCTGTTTCAAACGATTGTCACGCGACTCCTATCTTAATTATTATTTCAGATATTAATCAATCGACAATCATATATATTGAATAAACAAATATAATATCAATATTGATAATTTATTTAAAATTTCAGGAAGAAACCAAGCAGGCACAGTTTCTGTCTCTGGCTATAGTTTACTTCATCTCTGTACTAATGGTCTCGAAATATCGTGATATCTTGGAGCCTCCAATCTCGCAACGTCCACCGAGTCCAATTCAGACGATGCAAACGAAAGGTCCCAATCTGAGAACCGGAAGTCCATCTGGTAAGAACTTTCAAATTTGCCATATCGTGCGTTTATTTTGATATTTCGATCAACACTTTTGTTCTCCCTAGTGCATTTATTTTTGCCATGAGACTGAGAGTATCGATTTTTGTCATCGACGCAACTGGAAATTCATTCTATCGATAGCAGTGATTTTACCATCACATACCGAATATTATTTTCTCATTGTTATTAATATCATTCTTACAGGCATTTAATCCTTTCTCACAATCATCATGAGTATTATTTTTTTCCTTTAATTTTCATTGCTGAATTTACTTGAAATCATTTTAATTTGTTATTCCAAGCGAATACCCATCGTTTGATATTTCGAAAAAGAGGATAATGTCGTATCTCCTTACATTTTTTGTTTTCAAAACTCTTACGTGTCAGATATAATTCGTGTGTATATATTTGGGAAATGTTTTGTGTACATAAAAATGATTTGCGAACGAAAAATAAAGTGAATGTTAGTGGGAATAGTCCCTCGTGATCGGGTTTTCCCCTTTCTCTTGTTTTTCTTATCGTTCGACTTCTTGATTAAGATACACTCGAAAACACGAATAGAGCATGATTTGATCCATTTTCGACACTCCAGTAAGCATGAACAACAAAAATGTTCCACTGTTGTGAGCACAGACAATATTTTTATCACAAACGGAATCAGCAATTTGCGAGTCATTTTTTTCTCAAAACATCGATCTGTCATTTGATAAGAATTTTTTTCAATCCTACCAAATGGACTATATTTTGTCCAAATAATTGCGCTACACGAAAATTACTATAAAAACCTGCCTCAAGTTCAATAGTTGTTGCACTTTTCCTCCATGAAAAAAAAATGAAAGATAAATAAAAAATGAAGATACTGGAGAAAATAAATCGTGTTTAAAGAATGTAAAAAATAATGAAATACAATCTATGTAATTTTTTTCAAGGAGGTTGTTTCTATTATCTTGTAGGCAAAAAAGCATGTGTGGTTGCACTCATGTAAGCAGTAATGAGATAAATAAATTACTCGTATCTGACAGTGAGAGTTTTGATTGTTTGTCGAATGTGTTTGCACAACACCGTTCGTTTTACTATTATTTTTTTGTTTTTTTTTCTCCTCATTAGAAATTCGTTACTCAGCCATTGTCATCGATACAGTTTGACATGAGAAGGGAAAGTGGAGATTCAAAAATTAATATTAGCACACTGAGAAAAAGGCTTGGTTGAATAAATTATATTCAGCTTTAATCAACTAGTTACGAAAAGCAAAAAAAAGCAAGAAAATTATATTTCTTGTTTCAAGAAATAAAAATATTTTGTTCAGCCAAATTCATATGGAGAAAAGTGAGAAAGGAAGGAAAAAACAGATTGTACGACCACTAATTGAGCGAGGTGCACAAGTGCTTTGTGTGTAATAAAAATAAGCTCTTAAGTTAAAATTTATTAATAAAAATTGCTGCAAATCAACTGAAGAAAAACATTTTTAAAATTCAAGGTTATCCAATGACAGATTTACTCTTTATGTGATTGCACAAAAAAAATGAAATTTTTTTTGAAAAATTAGATGAAGCTTCTTTAACGTCATGCAAAGATCAGTGAAAAATTTCACTTAAATTAGGAAGCTCGTTACTGAGATATTTATTATACAAAATTGCAATTTGAAACACGTGCTCTTATGGGAAAGTACAAAAAATGACCCTTTTGAACAATTAATATCTTAATGAGGAGCTTCCTAATTGTTATGAAATTTTTACACAGCTTTTTAGACATTTTACTTAATATTATGTAATATTTTCGAAAATATTCCATCATTTTCATTTTTGAACATCCTTAAATTTTTTCCTGATCGTACGAAAATAAATAGGAGTTTGTGATATACCATCTGATGAAATTTTCGTTAATAATTGGGTAAAAAATCTTTAGTACAACGACGATTATGTATAATATAACATTTATTTCAATACATCGGATCGGGATGAGTTAGAGGGCGATTGACCCTTTCAATCAAACAATTCGTCCACTAAAATAAATAATCAGCTGAATAAAACAGATTAATTAAAATATTTATTTAATTCAACAAATCTTTTTTCTCAGTGCATAAGTAAATGAAGAAAGAATTTTGTCGCGAGACGTTTGCACATTTAATTTTATTGGTGATCGTTCGGAGAGAGGAAGAAAAATTCTTGAGTAAATATATCGATACGGATTGACCGAAGGAAGTCAATAAATCACGAGAGATAATTAATCTTGTTTCGAATCCATTCGTCAATCGTCAGTCAAAAGTATCGGAGCTCGAATCGAAAATCCGAATGCCTACTGTGAGCTCGGCTCCGAGCTTGAAATTTTACGATATTATTCCTTTTATTTCTCGTCGTTCGCGGCGAGTCTGATTAATAATCGATAAGATCGATAAATGATGGGAACGAAATAAAGAAGCGTGATATTCGATGAATCCGAAGCGAAAAAAAGTTCATCCTACACACACGGAGGAAAACTGGACCAAATTTCTGACTTCGAGGATTTTTTTTCTTCACTATTTCAGACATTTCACTATTTTCTTAAAAATGTTTTACTAACCTTTTTTGTTGGTTTATCCACATTGAGTTACATTTAAGGCACTAAATCACTTTGAGCGCGCGAAAAGAGGGTGTATTTACCAAAAAAAATTTTCGATAAATATAAAAAAATATATTTATAAACTAGATATATAGCTTTATGGCATCACGTAGAGAATTTTCGATATCTAAAAAAAAATTGGCTGACCAGTGAATTTTTTTTCCATTTTAACTTAAAATTTTAATCGTTTATGAAAAAAAAATGGAAGAAAGCCCTTTATCAGAAAACGATTTACGAACATTTTGAGACTTGATCAATGCAAATCGGATGAATAGTTTTTTAGATATGCTGATGTCAACCAGGTTGAAAAATGTAGTTTTGAGAATAAGGCGTTCAAAGTCTGCCACTTGGTCATGCATTGGAACGGTTTCACCCAAAATGAATTATACGAATTTCTTTATAAAATTTCGTGAGAGCATTCTCAACGAGTGTATCTTTCAGGAAACTAAAAAAAAAATTAATAAAAAAATTTCAAAGCGGTTTAGTGCCTCAAAGATTTTTTCATACTTGCAAGAATAACATTAGTGATCTGAAATGAGGTGAAAAAGAAAATACGTTTGAGAGAGATTGAGGGGAAGATTGAAGAGAATTAGATGCGATAAATGATGGATTAAAATAGAGAAAAGAGAGGAAGGGAGAGAGAGAGAAAGAGAGAGAGAGAGAGAGAGATGATTTTGGACGAATGGTAACGTGGCGAAACTGTATGGGTTTTCTCAGGAGATGGGTATGGTGGTGGAATGGGAAGTGGAGGAGGAAGTGGAGGAGGGAATGGAGGAGGTCGGCCATTGTTTCCGCAGTGGTCACACCACGTGTATCCTCAGTTCCTTCCGGGTACACACCCGAACGCCAATGCGAATGCGAATGCGATGCATCACATGAGCCAGCACCACCATCACCAGCACCCTCTACCGGCAGCCAGGCACACTACAACCGCTACCAATAACCGCCAGACCCAATCGAGCTATTATATCCCAAACTATCACGGCAATCATTACAATAATCATCACCACCACCATCAACAACAGCAACAAAATAATTACAATTATCATCGCCATCATCATTATCATCATCACAATAACAACAACAACAACAACAACAACCACAACAACAACAATAACAACAACAATCATCATCACCATCATCATCATAACAATTCGCTACAAAAGAATAACGAACAGCCACGAAATCTCTATCGTAGAAACTCCGGTGTTGGTCTTCAAGGTAATTTTTTCGTTGCTCGATAGAGACGAACAAGAACGAAACTCTGTGAGACGAGATATTAACGGAGGAAGAAATGGAGACACGGAATGATTAGAGGCTTTGTCTGTACAGCACTGCAATTGTTTTTTTTTTATATTCTGTTTTTTTTTCTTTCCTCAATGTTTTTTCTTCCTCGCACTCTGTTGCCGTTCGTTTACCCAGCCTGCGCTTCTTTGCCTTTCATTTTTTTTTTCGTTAGAAAAGGAAGCTCGCGAATCTGTCCTGGACACGGAGAAGCGACGAGATACACCGGGAGAAGCTTTCGGAAAAACATTTTCAAGCTCGCTGGCTCGAGACAATTATTTTTCGAGACACGTGACCAGGAAGATTTTGCGCGAACCAGTTCAGGACATTTGTCATTAAATTTTTTTTTGCTTGTATTCACCGATGTGTACGATCGAGAAGTCGTTGCAAATTTACAGAATTATTTGCAGCCCCTCTCCTCTCATTTGTACCACTGATAATTGGTCACGTTCCTGTCAAGGGGTTGTATCCGAGGCCATTAGCCATCAAACGGTCTTACAATGCATCGGGAAAAATTTTTTATTGCAATAAAAAAAATTTTATTTCAATTTTTATTACATTTACAATAAAAAAAATTTTATTTGCATTAATTTAAATGAATCAATCGAATACATATAATAAAACTTATTTATTATTTATAGTTTGTAAACATTCTAGTACGTCACGTTGTATAGCTATTCAATTTATTCATAACGTTAACGTCGATTGTTTCGTATCGTATTTATCTCATCGTCGCCCAATAATTATTATTTAAAAATTGCTAACATGAAATAGTTTTCCAAATTAATTTTTACGTTTAAGTAAAGAAAAATTTCCACTTTTTTCCTGGTGCACTATCAGGTTATTTAATAGAAAATGACCTCTGCTACAACCAGTTATCAGTAATCCTGTATTTTCTACAGAATTATTTACTTATTTCGTCGCGTTCTCCTCCTCGATGACTTATGTGTACTTTCCATTTTCAGCATTCATTTTTTTTTCTTTTTCAGTGTCTGCGTTTGGTAATCTCATGATTTTTTAGGAGTTGAAACAGAAATCAGTGACGTTTTCTCTTCCCCCCCCCTCAGATATCTTCTATTTTAGACCTCACAACTCTCATTCATCTCTCTTTCTCTGTTGTAATTCATTTTGAATGAGTTTTTGTTGAGTTTCTTCGCAATTGGGATTGTCGCGTTTCTCGAAACGCGTCGCGTGTCCCTCTCTTTAGCTTTCGTCGATTTTTATTTCGCAGCATGACCAGGGACCATTTTTATCCAGCGAAAGTGAAACTTTATTCGATAATTGCATGCAATAAATGATTCGAAATGGCATAGACTTTGAATGGGCCGCTGATGAAAAATTACGGTCGATTCAAAGATTTATTGTCTTTGGTATAGATAAAATGAGGGAAAAATCAAACGAATGAGAAACTCGAATGAAATTTTAGGAAGTGGAGGAATAATGAGCCAGTCCGGTTCCCAGGACGATGGCGAATACGAGGTGATAATCGTCGATGAAAACAATTCCTCGATTCTCGCCGACCACGATGTGACGTCATCGGGGCCGCCTTCGACAAAGGTGAGTACAATTTTTTTTTTACCAGACGAAAAAAAAACGCAAGGAGAAACATGTACTCTTGTGCATCTATTTGTTTCATTTTTCGAATAATTAAAGGAAAACATTTTTAATACTAACACTGCTTTCCTGCGAGTATATTCTATTTTATTCTATTTTTCGTAAACAACGATTTTTCTGCACAATTTTTCGGACTGACGAATAAAAACGAAACAACTGAGAACTCGAGACAAAGACAAGGATTTTTGTTTATTTTTCGTAGTACGAGCATGTTAAAAATGCATGCCAGAAGCGAATGCACGATAAATACAAAAGAGAAGTTGAAAATGAGTAATTGGATGTATACCTTTAGCGTTCACAATATACGGATTGATGAGATTCGAACGAACATTTTCTTTATCTTTCATTTTGAATTATTTTTATCAATATAACGAATCGTTTTCATTCATAAAATTCGGACTCTGCCTTTTGTCAAAAAGTTACTAATGTTTTGTGTCTTGGCTGAATTATCGAATGAAAACTTTGTCAATTATTTAAACACTAGCAGATTACAGTGGCTCGGGCGCTTCGCGCCCTTGCGGCAATAAGAACACTTATCCAAAATCCGTTTTTTTGGATTGTTTAGAATGAATTCTGGGATTGCGCTCCGAATAATTACCATTTTTGTTATCTGCGGGATATTTTCGACCAAATAGGCTCTTCAAATCGAAAAAATTTTTTTTTTTAAATTTGGTGAGTCACACTGGGTATCGTGGACCCATGAAAATTTCAATTAGCAATATCTTTCTTTTTTCTTGACAAAAGGAACTTTATAAAGTGTGATTTTTAAAGATTTTTACAAAACTAAG
>JAPYYW010002527.1:0-19781 GCA_030522545.1 Cremastinae sp. A BG-2022a
TAGCTAAGTTATACGATAGGAAATATAGAAAACTTAAAAAGCACAAGATAGAAAAATAACTGGAATGTCAATAAACTCACCAAATGGAATTTTTTTTTTAATGAAATGGTAATTTATTGACTCACGTGAAAATTGCTTCGGGAATACCACAAATCCGAAGCAGTTAGAACCCAGGCGAACAGGATTGCGATGAGGGAATATATGTTGGCAAAGTCCATGATCATTTTGTTACGTCGATCATTCGTTATCCAGAAACCAGTGAACCTCATGAAAAAACGTGTCGACCTTATAGCGAGAGAGCTTTCAAGATCGAACGATGCCATTTGAAGGGACAGTCGATCTTTCGATTCTTGCGTGCGGATTCCGTTTTCGCGGACTCGATCCGGACACGCAACCACTCCGGATAATGATACATTATAAACGCGTATCGCGTCACCTGAAGTTGACATCTGCCAATAAAACTTCTTTTTCACGGCTCATGTGCAAGAAAAATATCACGAGTAATCATTTCGAAGAACGAATTGAAATCGCTATTGAGTGTCGCAAACCGTGCAAAGCTGTTGTGTTTTACGGCTATTTTAGATCATACGAAATAACCCGGTGGGACATTCATTATTTAAGGCTGAAGAGAACCATTTTACCATTTTTAGTCGTTGCTCAAACCAGGCTACACTCTCCATTGTTCATGGAAAGTGAATTTTATCGGTAACAAGTGCGAAACCAGTTTCTGGTTTTTTTTTTTCGGCTGTGAAGAAAATAAAAGCTGCTTTACGTTTTCAGTGAGAAATATTATATTTTAGTATTGCGTAGAATTCTACGCAATTAATGTGGTGTTTTTCTTCTAAAAACTGAAGACATATTTTAACTGGAAATTTAAAAGTCATTTTTACACGAGTAAAATTTCTAACAGAGATTTCATTTTAAGAATAGTTTTTATAAAATGTATATTTCAATATTAAAAATTTTCCTGTAGTGATTACACAAATCATCTAAATGAAAAAATAGGGAAATATCTAAAAAATGCACCTTTCAGGAACATAGAAGCATTCAATCTGGGATGTTGATCAGTTCGGTTCCGAACGCTGTCTAAGAAGTGTCAAATAAGACATGGCTGTAGTCAGAATCTGTGAAAAAAGTGGGATTTAAAGTTATTCAATATTTTGAGGCCACTAAGGTGATATAAAACATCCAATTTTTAGTGATTTTTCGGACAAATCCCACGCTCGTATTTTTCAAGCAAAATAATTGAAATTTGAATATGTTATGCAATTTACACTATATATGCACTAGTGCATGACATTCTTCAAATTTCAAAAAACGAATAAAAATTTTTTACTTTGGTTTTTTGATTTTTTTGAAATTCCAAAAACGCCATGCACTAGTATAGTATTAATTGCATAACATATTTAAATTTCACTGAATTTGCTTGAAAAATACGAGCGTGAGATTTGTCCGAAAATTCACTCAAAATTGGGTGTTTTACATCACCTTAAGGACCAACTATGGACAATAATTTTTAAAAAAATCTCACAGTTGTAAAAGTTTCCAAGGAAACTGGAAAAAATCCTCCGGCTGTCAAGCAGCAGGGACGTCTCGATCTCATCATGACAACCATAAGATCTTTACTGACATCTCTGTAATAAGGATTGGAGAGCCGATAGTACCAGCACGCTCGGTAGGCAGCATCAGCGACCCCTTGGCTCTCGTGTATCATGTCGTCGCAGGTAAGAGTGAACATGAATAATTGGGTGAACGTTCCCAAACTATGCACGATGAAGATCAGGCGATTCGTGAACACTCCGTCAGCCTCAAATTCATCAAAATATTAACTATTAATTAATTGATTAACTATTAAATAATTAACTATATGTATACAATAAATATAAATTCCTATTTCCCTTGGTCAGTCCTTAACTTTAGAACGACTTTACCAATTTCATCCATTTTTTAAAAAGTTTTCTAATACTTTTTAGAAGATTCTTACGAAAACAAAATTAAGAATGTTAATATGATAATACTATGAAAAATACTCACCAGTACGGCCTCATAACTGACGAGACAAATGAGAATACTGAACAAAAGTACTTGACCGAGAATAACGATCGTGTACACGTCTTCGACCATTCTTGTAAAGTCGATTAAAATTTGATGCTGCTTAACGCAATTCTGCAACTCACGATGCTGATCAGCCGGACTTGCTATTTTCCTCGTACGCTCGATTTTATCATCACATTCAGTTTCAGAATATAATATTTCGTCGGGATCGTCAAATTCCGCTTCGTAGCACAAAAGTTCAAAGTTCCTTTGTAAAATTTGAAACTGCCCAACAATGTGGACATTTATGATGCACAATACATTGTCAAAACAAAAATAACAGATGCCTGTATGAAACGTTGAAATAACCTGAAATGGAACGTTCAATCCCGTCCCATAAATTATTGACTCAACATTAAATATTATTAATATAACATCGGGCCATAAAAAAAAGTTGTCTGTACTTTTGATCAGAGCCCTTCATTTCCATGTATTTTGGCGCGCTGCATCCAAATCTGGGCTCCGTTTTATTCATAGACTGTCAAAATTTCGAGTAAATTGCGAAAAACCGTTAAAAAATGACAAAAATTGCAGTTTTCATGTTAAAAATTGTTTATCGAACTAAGAGTTTTAGCGAACGATGTCTAATTTTGATGTATTTTGGTCCCCTGCATTCGAATTTAAAGCTTATTTGGCCCATACACCCTTTAAAATGCATGTAAATGGCAAAAATCCTAAAAACTGTAAAAAATTGCAAAAAATTGAAGTTATTAGGTTAGAGAAAATTTTCTAAATTTTTGAAATTTTTTGGGAATTTTTACAATGTACGTATATTTTAAAGGGTGTACAGATCAAATAGGCTTGAAATTCGGATGCAACGGATCAAACTGCATCAAAATCATACTTGATTTAGTTTCAGAAAATTTTTTATCATAATAATAGCAATTTTTTACAATGTTTAGTTTTTCGCAATTTACTCGAAATTTTGACGGTGTACGAACAAAACGGACCTTAGATCCGGATTCAGCGCGCTATAAAGATGGGGGGTCTGGTCAAAAATACAGACAATTTTTTTTGTCAACCGGTGTAATTAATAAATTAATAAATTTGTTAATATTGCATGACAAAAATAATAAAAAATAATAAATTATCAATACAAATACAATAAGATATAATAAATAAAAATTTGAATAAATGACACGATTTGTATAAATGTATAAAAAATCATACTTCTATCGAAAATGCTATTTCGTAATAAGGAGTTGTGGTCATTGGTAAGTTCAACCAGACGTTAAAGGGTAGTACTCTATCCGTTTCATTTTTCCCTATACTCTCTGCAAAAAAATAATTTTTTCACAACTCTAAATTTAGTATGAAAAAGAGAATATTAAATATTTCAATTTACTCACCAATAATGGGATGCAGCATGTACGTAAACACTGTGAAATTAGCGAGGAACGAAAATGTCAATACGAAATACACACATCGTTTTTCACACGCGTTTAAAATGTACTTTCCGAAAGGGTCCCAATCTCGAAGCCAAAAGTTATCGCGACAGAACACGATGAGGCCTAAGAAGTCGTCACGACGTACGAAAAAAGTCACTAGCTTGATTATCGTTATCAGGACGGTTATAACATTAGAGGCTGCAAAAGCAGCTTGCTAAAAATGAAAATGGACCCACTCATTATAATCACCTTTACATTTACAATCAAATGCCTAAAAAATTACTAAAAGCATAAATTAAATTTTTAAAGTAAGTCTAAGTTGAGACTGCCCGATGTAAAAATCAATATAAAAAAATCCACTGTGAAGCACTTTGCTAAAGAATAAAAAATTTATATATTAAATACTTGAAAATTATGCCTGGTGAACCATAGATCTATCGAAACTGTGATCATTACGGTAAAAATGGCAATAAACGTGTAAACTATCGTCACGTCCAATATACGTTTACTACGTTGGTCTTCCCAAATCCAGAAGCCAGTGACTTTGAGAAAAAAACGAGTCGATCTTATTGCTAGAGAGTTTTTTAAAAAAGACGATTCCATTTCTATAAGACAAGGCTGTAAATGTGAAGTGATAGAACCATCTTCGCGATCCCCTAACGTATCTCATTTTGTATTACAAAGAATATAATGATATACGAGGCAACTGCGAGTTTCCACCCCAATCGCTTAAATTTTACATACGTTGAAGTTCGAACGGTATTGCGAAATTTTTTTTTCATGGCATAAGTACGGTGAAACTTTGTGGGGCGTGTCTGCAAAGTATGATCAATGGTTTTTTAAATCCTTCGCTAGGGTAGGGAACGATCGAGTTCGTGGAAATGTGAACCAAAGTGGTAGTTACGAGACGAAAAAAATGATAGAAAAAAATGCTTTGAGGAGCTGAAATATTTTTCTTGGTTACTTCATCGAATTGCTGTTAGTTTTAACTTCTTTTTGTTTAAGTGAGGAACTTCGTAAAAATCTGCTTTTATCCCTGAAAAGCACAAGTTTTATATTCATTTAATTTGTATACATTCTAATAAGGTAAAATTCTCAGTAGTTTAACGTCTAAAGACTTTTCAATTTTTTTAAAAATATTTAAACATTTAATAGGTAATTAATTTAATAAATAGTATGCGAATCAATATTAGTTCAAGGAATTATGATAATATTCGTTTGAAATTAAATTTCGTAAAATCGATCGATTGATGAAGTTGGGGAAGCCGGCGCTTCTCTCCATATGTAATCGAAATTCTCTCGCTCTCTCTGCTCCAGGACGTCAACGTGGACGTACGAAAATTCGACTTGAGGAAGACGAGCTCCGTTCCGCACCCCCGAAGAACGAAGTGGGCCACTTCGGAAAACTTTCTCGCAGTGAAGAACACGGACGAGGACATCAAATTATCAATCAAGTTCGCGGTAGAGTTTGGGAGGCATTCGTCTCGGAGCACATCAGAGAGCCAACGTGGGTGAGCGAAGAAAAAGAGCGATAATAAATGGCAAGTAAGATAAGCGATTCAAAAATATTTACAAATCGAAGGATCCTTCTCGTCTTGGTTATATTTTCAAATTATTATTATTATTAAGCATTCTATCAGACAAGAAATTTATGTGTAACTTAATGAAAATTAAACCTTACAAAATATTCAAACACTTAATACGTAATATTTAAAAATATTAAAATGTTTAATATTGGCTTTGATTTTACATTCAAATAATTTTCGAATGTTTTAGGTATCTAAAACTCATCTTTATTTTTTATTTTTTAACAATATTACAGTAAATGACTATTTAAACTTTGGAATGTGCAGATATCCCAATAGTTGAACAGCTAAATCAACCCTGTCCCTAGTATTAAAGAAGCTTGTTCTAGCAGCTGAACTTTACGTAAAATTCACCTCATCGTGTATGGGAAAAATAATTCACATATTCATATTGGAAAAAAATGCAAATATATATAGTAAAATACAAAGTATCCCTCAACGATTATTTTGTGAAAAAAAATGAAACTAAATTCGAGTTGCAAAGAATGAATGAGTGAACTTTGTTTGTAAGGCTAAAAATACTGTAACCACTAAAAATGATGCATTTTTTAAATTCTATTTTTCATAATAATTTACATTTTTTATTTTCTAATTTTTCATTCTATCTATATAATTATTTCTTTATCTTTTACTATTTTACTACATTTCTTAAGTGTAAAATTTACAAGATCAAATTTTGTGTATGTGAAAAGAATCTATGCATGGTGTACGTAATAAAATTAAAGTTGAAAGCAATGAAAAGAATTAGGCAGCTCTCTACAAAATAGTTTTCAAAAATACATTGCCATAGTGGTAAACTAGTTTTTTTATGAAAATAATAGAGGATGTCCCTTAAATCGTGTTTTCGTCGTTTCCGGCTGAAATACAATGATAATGATGTAATGATGAAATTGATCGAGTATTCCCGATTTTTCACTCACCTTGAAAGAATCGGAACGTTTTGCCTTTTTTCATTCGCGATATCGATCAATTTTTAATTCTTTCCTGAGTTTGTCTCAAAAGAGTCAAGTAAGACATTGAAGTGTTCAATATCTGGGCAAAATAAAGGACTATAAATTTGTTTTCATAATTCGAGGTAGAAATAATTATTGAAGGAAATCTCACAGAGGTAAGAGTTTCCAAAGAGATTGGAAAAAATCCCCCAGCCGTCAAGCAACAGGTCCGCCTCGATCTCATAAGTTATAATTTATAACCATCATAATATATTTGCTAAGAACTCTGGAAACTGGATTTCATTTTCAAATTTTCTTCAAATTTCATTTGAAAATGATCCTACGTTAGAGTCTCAGAAACAATTTGAGTATTATGCGATCAAACATTGAGCCAAAACGCGCGAAAAATTCATCTGTCAGTGCTGACTATTTGCAATGATACTAGTAATAACGTAATATTTTTATAACGTTAATTTGTATCAAAGATAGCCATGCAAACTTAACATTACCATTTGATAACAAAATTCAATAGTAAGAAATAGGCTTTGAATTTGGAAAAAAACCATTGTTTTTTGGTTATCCTGTGTTGTCATTGAAATTTTTCAAAATTAATAAGGATAGTTATGCTGTCTATTTCTTATCAATAAAATGTCAAAGGACATTTCATAATAACTGTTATTCATAATAAACTATGAATGATGCATCAATAAAAATATCATCAAAATTTATAATTTTTGTTTATGTATAGTATTTTGAAAGATTACGATACGTTTTATAATGTTTTTTGACGTCATGATTTTGACTAGCATTGTTACTGATGAGCCACCTTAAGGTAGTTCTATCAGAAAATCGTTTTCTTAGGATTTTGTTAAAAATTTGCAAAAACCTTCTTTGATGAAATATGCAATCATATATTAAATTTTAAGAGGTTTCACTACGTAGAACTCGAGTTATTTATTGTCAAAAATCACTATATTCTGCAGTCTCCCATAAGAGCACGTGTTAAATATTGCGATCTTTAACTCTAAATATCTTGACTTCTGGGTAGTGGAACTTGTTGAAATTTTTCACAGCTCTTTATTATACTTCAAAGAAGCTTCCTCAAGTTTTTAAAAAATATCCTAAGATTAAGATTTTTTAAATTTTCATACATACGTAACAAGTACAGATGACCTTGGATGACTTTGAATGTTGAGTATGTTGTTTTTGAAACAATTAGCAACAACTTTTCTTAATAAACTTTTTCTCAAAAACCACATGGTATCGAGATAATATGTGACATAAAAACTTTTGTTTTGACTGTACTGATATAACTACCTTAATTCGAATACATCTTTGTTTCTGTGCCTTTTGTTTTAGACACGGAAATAAATGTGTAATAAATAAGTTATAGACGGGGATGAAGAGGAACAATTGAATTTATTTTATTTTCCTTACATAAGTAATCACTCAAAAGATTCCGCAGAGCAGAACTATTATAAAGAGCGAACTTAATTCGTCAATTTATATAGACTCGCATGGATTAAGATATTTTAAAATAAGGTAATATTGGCTATATTACCTGTCCCAAAAAATTATCTATCCCCTCTCAGTCTGTGAATTCAAATTCTAATCACTACAAATATTAGGTTAAATTAAATAAAAGTCGTGTTAAATTAACTAAATATTTATTTCGCCCTCAGTGAACGCCAATTTAGTTTATTCAATCAAACTGTTTTATCGATGCATGCATGTGCTTTGAACCGTGCAGAGCTAGTGCGTCTTGCGGGTATTTTAGATCATACGAAATAAACCGGTGGGACATTCATTATTTAAGGTAGACAAGAACCATTTTACGAGTTTTAGTCGTTGCTCAAACCAGGCTACACTTTCCATTGTTCATATTAATTAAAGTTCATCAATTACAAGTGCGAAACCAGTTTCTAGTTTATTTTTCGACTATGAAGAAAATAAAAACTGCTTTACATTTTCAGTGAGAAATATTATGTTTTAGTCTTGCGCAGGATGCAATGTGGTGTTTTTCTTCTAAAAACTGAAGACATATTTTAACTGGAAATTTAAAAGTCATTTTTACTCGGGGGAAATTTCTGACAGATTTCATTTTAGGAATAGTTTTTATAAAAAGTATATTTCAATATTAAAAATTTTCCTATAGTGTGGTTTCAGAAATCATCTAAATGAAAAAAAAAGAGAAATATCTAAAAAATGCACCTTTCAGGAACATAGAAGCGTTCAATCTGGTATGTTGATCAGTTCGATTCCGAACGCTGTCTAAGAAGTGTCAAATAAGACATGGCTGTAGTCAGAATCTGTGAAACAAGTGGGATTTAAAGTTAATATTTTGAGGCCACTAAGGAGATGCGAAATATTCAATTTCGAGTGATTTTTCAGACAAATCCCACGCTTGTATTTTTGAAGCAAAATAATTGTAATTTGAATATGTTATGCAATTTACACTATATATGGACTAGTGTATGACATTCTTCAAATTAAAAAAAAAATTTTACTTTGGTTTTTTTATTTTTTTGAAATTTCAAGTATAGTGTTCATTGCATAAAATATTTAAATTTCACTGAATTTGCTTGAAAAATACGAGCGTGAGATTTGTCCGAAGATTCACTCAAAATTGGGTGTTTCACATCACCTTAAGGACCAACTATGAACAATAATTTTTAAAAAAATCTCACAGTTGTAAAAGTTTCCAAGGAAACTGGAAAAAATCCTCCAGCTGTCAAGCAACAAGGACGTCTCGATCTCATCATGACAACCATAAGATCTTTACTGACATCTCTGTAATAAGGATTGGAGAGACGATAATACCAGCAAGCTCGGTAGGCAGCATCAGCAACCCCTTGGCTCTCGTGTATCATGTCGTCGCAGGTAAGAGTGAACATGAATAATTGGATGAACGTTCCCAAACTATACACGATGAAGATCAGGCGATTCGTGAACACTCCGTCAGCCTCAAATTCATCAAAATATTATTTATTAATTAATTAACTATTAAATAATTAACTATATGTATACAATAAAAATAAATTCCTATTTCCCTTGGTCACGCCATAACTTTAGAACGACTTCATCCATTTTTTTTTAATTTTCTAATACTTTGTAGAAAGTTCTTACGAAAAAAAATCAAGAATGTTGCGCAGAAAATTATAAAATTTAAGAAAACTTAACGACTTTGCAAACTTTTCAATCTTATCGCGTTTAAGGAGGTACTTGCATTAAACGGTTTTAAAGATAACTTCTTGAAAATTTGCATAAACCTTCCTTAGCATCGTACGCAAGCGTGTGTTAAATTTGAAAAAGTTTCACCGTATAATCGAGATATTAAATATTGTTGAATATCACATAGTTAGTCTCGCTAAAACTCAAAAATGACTTGACCGATTTAAATTATTTTTTCTATTTTGATCGTTATAGTTCAAGTGTGATTTAAAACAAAAAAAAGTTAGAAAAACTCTAAAATTAAAAGCTGAAAAATCTAAAAATTCTTGATTTTGTATGTGAATCGATTGTGTAGGTGATACGAAGTTCATCGGATCAGCTAGATTTCAATAAAAAATAATATTTTTTTAAAAAGATGCCTTGAATAACACGCTGATATACAAAAATTTCGTTAAATATTCGAAAGAGGAGCTTCTGCTAGAATCCTACTTATTTTTGTTTGTACGGTTTATTATGCGATTATATAAAATATAATTATGAAAAATAAAATAATGGATAACTTTATTTCCAAAAAAAAAGTTTTTGAAGAATAATATTTCGATTATTCTTTAGAAAAGAATTCCACCTTTTTTTATGGGAGTTTCAATTTTTTTATTTACAAGCTTTTAGAAGCGTACAAAATTTGTCGTAACTTTAAACGAAAATTTAAGGTTATTGCAATATAAATCTTACAACATCAGTAAATTTGTAGTTTCATACTATGATACAAGTCTTGCATACTGTAAAACCCTTAAATATCTTTATTTTATTTTTTAACAATATTAGTACGTACTTGTAAACATTGAATGCAAAATTTGTTATGGGGAGGTTTCACTTCCTCCCAAAAATTTTCAAACCCCCTTGTGTGGAATTCTACATATGATGAAGTTGGTGGAACAGTGCAAAATTTTAAGGCGTTTACATAATTAAAAATTGATTGAAAAAATTTCATTGTTAAATGAGAACAAAATTATTTTTGGATAAAAAAAAGGTTATGAGCGTAACGAGTCGTAACATAGTCGTAAGTCGTAATGTTCCATTGCAACACGTGAAGTGTGCAAAAAAAACTGTATAGCCTGTTTCCATCAGAAAACTTGATTTTCGAAAATTTATCGAAATTTTGAATAAAATACTCACCAGTACGGCCTCATAACTGATGAGACAAATGAGAATACTGAACAAAAGTACTTGACCGAGAATAACGACCGTGTACACGTCTTCGACCATTTTTGTAAAATCAATTAAAATTTGATGCTGCTTAACGCAATTCTGCAACTCACGATGCTGATCAGCCGGACTTGCTATTTTCCTCGTCCGCTCGATTTTATCATCACATTCAATTTCTGAATATAATATTTCGTCGGGATCCTCAAATTCCGCTTTGTAGCACAAACGTTCAAAGTACCTTTGTAAAATTTTAAACTGCCCAACAATGTGTACGTTTATGATGCACAATACATTGTCAAAACAAAAAAAACAGATGCACGTCTGAAACGTCGCAATAACCTGAAATGGAACATTCAATCCCGGCCCCATAAATTAATAACTCAACGTTTAATTTTATTAATATAATTTATAAATTCATAAATTTATTAGTATTGTATAATAAAATTAATACAAAATTATAAAATTATGAAAACAATACAACAGACATTTAATAAATAAAACTAAATCACACAATTTCTATAAATTTATAAAAAATCATCCTTTGTCAAAACAAAAATAACAGATACCCGTACGAAGCGTCGAAATAACCTGAAATAAAAAATTTATTCGCGTTCCCATAAATTATCAACGTTATATTTTATTAATATAATTAAAAAATGAGTAGATTTATTAATGTTCTACAATAAAAATAATACAGAAATAAATACAATGAGATTTGAAAAATGAATATAAAGAAGATGATTTGTATAAATATATAAAAAACCATACTTTGTCAAAATAAATTACAGATACCCACATGAACCGTTAAGATAACCAGAAATAACAAATTTATTCGCGTACCCATAAATTATTGACTCAACCTTAAATTTTATGAATATCACACCGGGCCAAAGAATAGCGAAAAACCGTAAAAATTTGCAAAAAACTGAAGTTTTCACGATAAAAAAATTTTTACCGAACAAGGACAAATCTAATTTTTATATATTTTCATCCCCTGAATAAAAATCTCTAGCGTATTTGGTCCGTACACTCTTTAAAATCTAAGTAAATGGCAAAAAATCCCTAAAAATGCTAAAAATTGTAAAAAGTTGCTACTATTATGATAAAAAATTTCTAAAACTAAATCAAGTACAATTTAGATGTATTTTGATCCGCTGAATTCAAATCTCAAGCCTATTTTATCCGTACACGCTTTAAAATACAATTAAATTGCAAAAACCCCCAAAAAATCTCTGAAAATTGCAAAAGATTGAACTTATTAGGTTAGAGAAAATTTTCTAGATTTTTGAAATTTTTTGGGGGTTTTTTCAATGTACGTATATTTTAAAGGGTGTACAGATCAAATAGGCTTGAAATTCGGATGCAACGGATCGAAATGCATGAAAATCATATTTGATTCAGTTTCAGAAAATTTTTCTTATCAAAATAATAGCAAATTTTTACAAATTTTAGTTTTTCGCAATTTATTTGAAATTTTGACGGTGTAAAACGAACCTTAGATTTGGATTCAGCGCGCGAAAATACATAAAGATGGGGGGGTCTGGTCAAAAATACAAACAATTTTTTTTGTCACCCGGTGTAATTAATAATTTAATAAATTAAATAAATTAATAAAAAATTAATTAATTTAATTAATTTATTAATATTGTATGACAAAAATAATAAAACATTATAAATTACCAATACAAATACAATAAGATTTAACAAATAAAAATTTCTACAGATAAACAATTTGTATAAATGTATAAAAAATCATACTTCTATCGAAAATGCTATTTCGTAATAAGGAGTTGTGGTCATTGGTAAGTCCAACCAGATGTTACAGGGTAGTATTCTATCCGTTTCATTTTTCCCTATACTCACTGCAAGAAAAGGAAGTCTGCGTAACTCAAAATTTAGTATGAAAAAGAGAATATTAAATATTTCAATTTACTCACCAATAACGGGATGCAGCACGTACATAAACACTGAAGAATTAGCGAGGAACGAAAACGTCAATACGAAATATACGCATCGTTTTTCACACACGTTCAAAATGTACTTTCCGAAAGGGTCCCAATCTCGTAGCCAAAAGTTATCGCGACAGAACACGATGAGGCCTACGAAGTCCTCACGACGTACGAAAAAAATTACTAGCTTCATTACCGATATCAGGACGGTTATAACATTACAGGCTGCAAAAGCAGCTTGCTAAAAATGAAAATGGACCCACTCATTATAATCACATTTACATTTAGAATCATATGCCTAAAAAATTACTAAAAGCAAAAATTAAATTTTTAAAGTAAGTCTAAGTTGAGACTGCCCGAGGTAAAAATCAATTTAAAAAAAACCACTGTGAAGCACTGTGCTAAAAAATAATACATTTATTTATTAAATACTTGAAAATTATGCCTGGTGAACCACAGATCCATCGAATTTGTAATCATTACGGTAAAAATGGCAATAAACGTGTAAACTATCGTCACGTCCAATATACGTTTGCTACGTTGGTCTTCCCAAATCCAGAAGCCATTGACTTTGAGAAAAAAACGAGTCGATCTTATTGCTAGAGAATTTTTTAAAAAAGACGATTCCATTTCTGTAAGACAGGGCTGTAAATGTGAAGTGATAGAACTATCTTCACGATCCCCTAACGTATCTCATTTTTTATTACAAAGAATATAATGATACACGAGGCAACTGCGAGTTTCCACCCCAATCGCTTAAATTTTACATACGTTGAAGTTCGAATGGTATTGCGAAATTTTTTTTTCATGGCATAAGTACGGTGAAAATTTGTGGGGCGTGTCTGCAAAGCACGATCAAAGGTTTTTTAAATCATTCGCAAGGATAGGGGACGATCGAGTTCGTGGATGCGTGAACCAAAGTGGTAGTTACGACAAGAAAAAAAAACGATAGAAAAAATGCTTTGAGGAGCTGCAATATTCTTCTTGGTTACTTTATCGAATTGCTGTTAGTTTTAACTTCTTTTTGTATAAGTGAGGAACTTCGTAAAAATCTGATTTTATCCCTGAAAAGTGCAAGTTTTATATTCATTTAATGTGTACATTCTAATACGGTAAAATTTTCAATAGTTTAACGTCTAAGGATTTTTCAATTTTTTTTTATATTTGTAAAAAATATTTAAACATTTAATAAGTAATTAATTCAATAAATATTCAAACACTTAATACGTAATATTTAAAAATATTTAAATTAAAAAATTGGCTTTGATTTTACATCCAAATAATTTTTGAATGTTTTAGGTACCTAAAACTGATCTAATTTTTTATTTTTGAATAATATTTATAGTAAATGACTATTTAAACTTTGGAATGTGCAGATATCCCAATAGTTGAGCAGCTAAATCAACCCTGTCCCTAGTATTAAAGAAGCTTGTTCTAGCAGCTGAACTTTACGTAAAATTTACCTCATCGTGTATGGGAAAAATAATTCACTTATTCATATTGAAAAAAATGCAAAATGCAGGATCCTTCTCGTCTTGATTATATTTTCAAATTATTATTATTAAACATTCTATCAGACAAGAAATTCATGTGTAACTTAATAAAAATTTAACCTTACAAAATATTCAAACCCTTAATACGTAATATTTAAAAATATTAACATTTTAAAAATTGGCTTTGATTTTACATTCAAATAATTTTTGAAGGTTTTAGGTATCTAAAACTCATCTATTTTTTTTATTTTTTAACAATATTACAGCAAATGACTATATAAACTTTGGAATGTGCAGATATCCCAATAGTTGAACAGCTAAATCAACCCTGTCCCTAGTATTAAAGAAGCTTGTTCTAGCAGCTGAACTTTACATAAAATTCACCTCATCGTGTATGGGAAAAATAATTCACATATTTATATTGAAAAAAATGCAAATATATAAAGTAAACTACAAAGTATCCCTCAACGATTATTTTGCGAAAAAAATGAAACTAAATAAAAAATGAAACTAAAACTAGATTTTGTTGCTACAGGCTAGTCGAATATACAATATTCTTGTGACTACTCTTAATGTTTAAAAACTGGGACATGCTTGTTCAACATATTATGAACATATTCAACATTTGAAATAATTTCAAAGTGTTCAGTAATTGCGATATTTGCATGCTTCACATTTTCATTATTTTATTATGATTTAAATAATTTAAAAATCATTGAAAAGGTGAGGTTTCGAGAAGAAAATATCAAACTTTCATTTTAATATGAAATTGAGATTTTTTTTCTTGTTTCAATATTTTTTATTTACTAATCCGGTCCCACCGATCCTTGGCTGTTCAATAATTGGGACGTTTACCTTAAATTGTGTTTAGAAAACGTGCATAAAGAATATTCACCAGTACAGCTTGGTAAGCGACGAGACAGATTATAACACTGAGCATAGTAACTTGACTCAAAACTACAACTGTGTACACTTTTTCAACCATCTTTGTAAATCGAATCAAAGATTGGTGCTCCAGAACGCAACTCTTCAATTTCCGATACTGGGTGTATGGAGTTACTAATTGCTTCATTGATGGGCTATCCCCAGAACTTGGAGATTCTGAAAACGAATCTCTAGGACTTTCACCTTCGATCTCAAGGCACATATACTCCAATTTCCTTTGCAAAATTCGAAATTGTCCAACGATATGGACACACCAAATGCTCAACATGTTGTCGAAACAAAAATAACAAATTCCCACATAGTTCATCATAACTACCTGAAATTAAAAGTATTTTAAAAGATATCTCTTTTTTACTGCATAGATACAAGTTATCCATATTTGAGAGCATACTTCTAAGAAGAATATGATTTCATAATAAGGCGTCGTCGTGAGTGGAAAACCTAGTTGTGGAAAGGCGTACGGGTAGATTCTGTCAGTTTCGTTTTTTCCCCTATTCTCTAAAAAAATTAAATATTCAACAAAGCAAATGTATTTTATTCATAAAAATAAGATATGATACTAATCAAGTATACTGAGAAAACAGTTTGATTGAATCAACTAAACTGGCGTTCACGGAGGGCGAAACAAAAATTTAGTTAATTTAACATCAGATTTATTTAAGGTGGCTCATCAATGAATTAAAAAACGGGATATGTAGATAAAATTTTGAGAGAGTATTATTTGTGATATAGCAAACAAAACTTAAAAATTTTAGGATCAGTTGCCAGGAAAGTTATTGCAAACGAGCAATCAAAATCAAAATTTGATTTGCAATCACAATTTGTTTTTTAATAATGCTTTTATGGGAGATTATTATATTTTCATCGAATATGACATGATACATTTTGACAAAAATGTAGATTTTGTTTAAAATTGGAGTACTACAAAATAAAATCTTGAGCTTTCTAACGATATGCGATAAACTGGGTATTGCCAGGGAATTTTTTTCAAAAATTTGATTTGAAAATGATTCTACGTAAGAGTCTCAGAAACAATTTAAGTATCGTGGGATCAAATATTAAACCGAAACGCGCGAAAAATGCATCTGTCAGTGCTGACCATTTGCAATGATACTAGTAATAACGTAATATTTTGATAATGTTAATTTGTATCAAAGATTGTCATGCAAACTTAACATTGGGATTTGATTAAAAAATTTAATAGTAAGAAATAGGCTGTGAATTTGGAAAAAAACCATTGTTTTTTTTGTTTATCCTGTGTTGTCATTGACATTTTCCAAAATCAATAAGAATAGTTTTGCTGTCTATTGCTTATCAATGTCAAAGGACATTTCATAATAACTGTTATTCATAATAAACTATGAATAATGTATCAATAAAAATATAATCAAAATTCATAATTTTTAGTTATGTATAGTATTTTGAAAGATTACGACATGTTTTATAAAGTTTTTTGACGTCATGATTTTGATTAACATTGTTACTGATGAGCCACCTTAATTCGACTACATTTTTGTTTCTGTGCCTTTTGTTTTAGACACGGAAATAAATGTGTAATGAAGTTATAGACGAGGATGAAGAGGCACAATTAAATTTATTTTATTTTCCGCACATAAGTATCACTCAAAAGATTTTTCAAAGCAGAACTATTCTAGAGAGCGGACTTAGTCCGTCAATTTATATAGACTCGCATGGATCAAAATATTTTAAAAGGTAATATTGGCGATATTACCTTTCCCACAAAATTATCTATCCCCTCTCAGTCTTTGAATTCAAATTCTAATCACTACAAATATTAGGTTTAATTAAATAAAAGTCATGTTAAATTAACTAAATATTTATGTCGCCCTCATGGAACGTCAATTTAGTTTATTCAATCAAACTATCAATGCATACATATAGTTAATAGTTCTAAATATTTATTGGCTCACCAACCAGTGGATGTACTACGTGCGAACATACCGTACAGTATGAAAGAAACGTGAACCCAGCCACGAAATTCATGCATCGTTTCTCACACTGATCCAAAACATACTTGCCGAAAGCATCGTAATTCCGGTTCCAAACATTTTTGTAGCAGAATATTATAAGATCCAAAAAGGTATTGCGATGTATAAGAAATACGAATAGTTTAATAACAATTACTCGAGATGTCATCACGTTGCAGGCTGCATGAGCAATTTCTGGAATTCGATATTTAAAGGTGATGCACAGATGCGGATGTATGGAGGTGTGGCGATCAAGGAACGAGTAGCATGAAAATATTTTGAGACAGAATTTCTTGAAAGTGTTCACAAAGCTTATTTAATATCATATTTAAAAAATATTTATCAAATTTTGTAAACCTTTGCATAAAAGTTAAATTCAAGAAATACACAAGTGAATAATTTCAAACAGGAAAACATTTTGCTGTGAAATTAATATAATTAAATATAAAAATATTTTTGATGGAACGCAGTATGATTCGAGTTAATTGAGTAATAACTGATGAATATACAAAAAATAAGCTTTAGAATTTTATATTTGAAATTCATTAAATTTTAATGAAATCAAACAAAAATCTAAATGAAATGTTTAAAAATATTTTATAATATTGATATTGTCAGAAAAATTTTTTAAAAAATGTATATCATTGTTTTTGATAATAAAATAATTAATTTTTTTTAAAGAAACTAAAAATATAACAACATATAACTAAGAATACTTTGATTTTGAATAATATTTGTATACGACAATAGACAAAAAAATTATAATTTGATAAAATCATATGATTTTTTATGACACCCCGGGTCATATTGGTCCTTTTCGTCTTGCCACTTATATCTTTCTCCTTCTCCCCATCTTTTCTTTTATTAATTATACTGTATTAAGGTTTTATAGTTCTTATAATCGTTGCATTTGATTTATTTATAAATAAAACATTTTAATCAATAAGATTTTCGAAAAAAGAGCTGCTTTACAAAAAAAACGCCATTTATTTCTATTTAATATAAAACAAAAAATATTGCACGACTTTACAACTGTAACTATATTCCTTTAGGAAAAAAATATCTTGAGTTTCCACATTTCAAAAAGTATATTTATTCTGCCATCTGAAAAATAAGTCATTTTTCAGGTATAAAACTACCATAAAATAACGTGTTTTCTGTAAAAATGAAAAATTAATTTTTTTAAATTGATAAATCGTACAGAATCGTGTTGTTATAAGAACATTTCATTTTAATTTTACGCATTCCAAGCAAAAATTGACCCAGTGTTGGTCAAACTTAGATCCAGTTACATTGACGAAATACTGGCACCATAGACCATATGGGTCCTTTTCGACCTAGCCAAATTTTCTCAGCCCTGCTGTCTGCACAAGAACTGCTGGATCGAGATGCGGCTTGGGCATCGAGTACCTCTCACTACTAAGTTTTTTTAGGGTGGGGTGGGAAAACCCGCCCTTCAAGGATCGAGGAAATATTCAAGGGGGAAAAATCGCATAGGTCGAAAAAGACCCATACATATGACCCATGGGGGGGGGGTTAATTAGCTACATGCTTATTATGCGTATCTTCATAAGTTAATCTTTATAAATAATTAATAATAATAATAATAATAATATATAAATCTTTATAAATATTTAATTATATTATCCTGTTTATTAAGACGCTCGGATATTTTATCTACGTTAGGTTTTTTATGTTATTTTGTCCGTAGATACACATTGGGTTTTCCGGAACCACGTGAAGATATACATTATGTATTGTATAACAATATTAAATAACTCACTTCAAAGTCACCCAATGAAAACCAAAAATCTGATGTTACTATAACGAAGCCGCAGATCATCGCGAAAATAGCATTGAACGTGAGCAAGTCCATAATCATTTTATCGCGGTGATCTTTCCAGATCCAGAAACCGGTGAGTCTCAAAAAAAATCGTGTCGACCTTATAGCCAGAGAGTTTTCTGCGTATGACGATTCCATCCTGGCGATGACCCTTCAATCTTTTATCCCTCGAGTGACGTTTCCGTGTTCAAGCGTTCTTAACATATTCTATAATACTATACTGGAATAATGTACGACGCTGCAGAAATTGCGCTGCGACACTTAAATTTGACGTACACGCCAGGGGTCCGAATCGTGCGAAACATTTTCACGTGACTCGAGTACAGAGAACTCTATTACGACGAACCCTACCAAGTATAAGATTAAAAATTCATATATGTGTAATTTGAGTCACGATTCTTTGGATTTTAGTCAATAATGTCTCTACGATCGCATGTGGTCGTGGAGAAAAATAGCTAGAAATGGGTAATAAAACGACTACAATGTCTTCGAAGAATTCATTGACCCCATCAATATTCAAACTTTGAGAAAAGTCACGCATGGGAAAAAAGTTTCCATCGGGATGTGTGATTTCTTGCGTCGTGCCCAGCACTTGCGCAGTCGCTTTTTGTATTTGGATTACCTGTGCTTCACTTCGTCTGTGCCTAAACTTTATTTACGTGCAAAATAAAATAGTTACATTGAATAATCTTGCAACGTGTAGTGTTTAAGGTGATATGGTCATGGTATTGTTTTTTACATATTTTGTTAAAATATTTCATAAACTTTCTTTACCATCATATGTACATGTATGTCAATTTTCAGAAGGTTTCACCATGCGGAAGTCGAGATATTTATTGGTAAAAATTACATTTTTTTTGTATCCTTCCATAAGAGCGCGTGTTAAATATTGCGATCTTCGACAATAAATATCTCAACTTCTACGTGGTGAAGCTTTCTAAAATTTTGCACACATTTTTATACAATATCGAAGAAGCTTTGTTTAGTTTTTTTTCTTACGTGAGTATTTTTTTTTTGAATTTTGTTAATTATATAGCAAGCACACGTAACCTTGGATGACCTTGTATTTCGAGTATGTTCTTCTTTATAGCCAATTTGCAACAACTTTTCTTAATGAACTTTTACTCGCAAACCACTTTGTCCATGAGAAAAACTGAGTCGAAAATTTGTCGTTTTACTGCCATGA
>JAPYYW010002528.1:0-20540 GCA_030522545.1 Cremastinae sp. A BG-2022a
AATATTCATAACTCCTACAATAGTTAAAATATCGTAACTTAATAGGAGGTCAATTTTTTTGTTTTTTTATGTACTTTTTGGGTAAAAAATTAAAAAATTTTTAAAAAAATTTTTTAGTGACTTTTTAGCCATTTTTAACTAAAAAATTCAATTTTCTTTCAATGCGACCCCTTCGATTTTTTAAATAAAAATTTACAACATTCTACTTAAAAAAAATAAAAGAAATCGAAGAGGTCATCCGAAAAACGTCGTTGTCTTGAGATGGAATCGGTCATATATATATACACATGCGCCGATAATCAATGTACAGAAGGGATTCATGAGACGTCCGCGAGTTGATTCTGCGGATTTAAAAATTGTCTTTCGCAAAAAGTAGATATCGATATGGAACGAAAAAAATATTGATGCGTTATATTTTACCGCCGTGTGTACATAATATACGATTATAATAATATAATATACGATTCAAAAAATTGATCGGAATAAAGTGTAGGTAGAACTTGCGGAGACTTTCTATTCGTATACAGGAGCAAGTGGAAAAGTTACAGCCGCTCACGACAATTTCAAAGGAAACGCGACATCTGTGGAATGTTGTCCAGGGTATATATACGTATGAAACGTCTGTGTCCCTGGCATTCGGACGAGTCCTTGATATTCGATAAAAATTCAATAAACCCGGGGAAAGGACCGAATTTTTTTTTCCCCTCGCACGGCGAACATATCGCGATGGGAACGTCGTTGACATTCCCAAAGTAACCGCAAACACTTTTATTATTCCTAAAACAATACACGACACACTGAAATTATTTTATTGCTCTATTTTGAAAATTAAATCCGTAGTTTAATTCTTCTTTTTTTTAAATTTATTTTACAAATATACATAAATTGTTTGTATATATATTTATTTATTTATATATATATATAATATATTTGAGTGAATTTCAACGACGAAACGATGAACGTTAAAATCTGTAATAGAAAACATTCAACAGTTGGTCGGGGAATGCGTGCATTTTGTACATAATAAACAGGGCAACGGGCAATTCACTCTGTACCTCTGCGATCGCGACTTCGCCTCTCTGCACTGAGCAAATATCATATTTTCAATGCATAATAATAATTATAATAATAATAATAATAATAACAACAATAACAATAATAATCAATAACATTGTTATTATTATTATTTATTGGCACTCGAAGCGAGTGAACGTTCGATTAAAAAGTTTTATTGTATAGTTTACGCTATCACGATGATTATCGACTCTACTGCGAGTTCGAGCTCCTAATTCCTATATATAAGAATAAAAATAGAATATATATATATATATTTTAATATCACTAAAGTCCTTAATGGATCAAGATCCATTTCACATCACTCATGACTTTTAAGGTAAAATTATAACTTTCGTTACGATGAGTATAAAATATAAATACGCCTCGTATGTCATACAAGGAGCGTGAATGATTGTTTCTCGTTGATTATTTAATTCGGAAGACACTAGATTTATCAAGACTTGCGATACGACGAATCGCAGATTCGATGATTAAAAAAAAGAGAGAGAGAGAGAGAGAAACGAGAACAGAAATTGGATCTTGCACATTAGTTTCTACGTAGATGTAAGAGTGCATTTATATACACATTATAAACTGCTTTTTTGAGAATTCCTATATACGTTATACACGCAAGTGGAAATCATCGTAAAAATATCAATAGAGGAATCTCGTCACTTGACACGGATAGATTAGGTGATCCACTGGGGGATCGGTAAACACAGGAATGTTTTTGACGAGCTTGCACACGATTTTGCGTCGATTGTGTGCTGCGTAGAAAAATATGCATTTTTTGTAAAAAATGAGTGCGCATATGGATTTATGTACATCGATATATCGATTGGAAATGATATTTCGTAACGTCGAGTCGTAGAGTCCGAGGACTTTCACTATCCTATGCTGACGCACACGCTCGCTCTTTCTCTCCTCGTTCGATGTTTCGCCCCTCGTCTTTAATGAAAATACTGGGACTAGAGGAGAGCCAACCTCATTGAGAATACTCATTGAAAAGCGAGTACGCTCGACGGCGGGATACCGGTCGGGTGAGTTATACGTTTCGAGCGAGGAGAGGAAAAAGTTCAAAGGTGTGCGTCCCTTATTCGCAAAAATCGATCGAGTTTTCGTAAAGCCGGGGACTCGATAAAACTTGTCTTATTTTCGGTGTGTCCCACCGCGCGCGCCTTTCACTCTCCGTCGCGAAGGATCGAGCACTGCTGGGCCAAATTCCAAGGAAATTGCTTAAATTTCGTAACAAAGCGTCTCGTCCGCGCTGACGTACGTCGCGAGATAGAGCAGCGAGAAATTATTCCTCGACGCTGACGCTGTCGGTGATAGTCGGATCGATGTCCTGATTGTGATCGAGACTCTCGGACCTCTTGTAGTTGCGCTCGACCGCGCAAAACGCGAGGGTCCCGAGAACGAGAGTGACGAGGAGTATCGAGAGTTGCCCGTGGAGCCCAAGGTGGCTGCTGTAGACAAAGCTGAGCGCGGCAGCGACGGACTGGCAGAATTTGAAGAGAGCAAACGCCGGAGCGCTCTCCTTCGGATACAACAGCCCGAGTATCGAGTAGACTTGAGTGTTGAAGCAGGCGTCGCCGAAGCCGAGAGTTAGGCTGCCGATCATCGCGAGAACCGGGGACGGCTCGATCAAACCAATATCAGGAGTATCCCGAAAGGGTGCGCTGTTGGGCAAATTAAGAAGAGTCGTGACATATGCGAAGGCGCTAACGACGAACCCGGTTACGACAACCGGCCAGCCGGAGCAACGTCCGGTACCGCGCGAGGCCAAAATTCCAAAGACCGCTCCACCGACGACCTCGCCGACCCCGATGCAAATGCCGGACAGTCCAACGAGGCTCTTCCGGTTGTCTCCCATCGCCTCGGTAAATCCAACGCTCGAGGAGTAAACCCCGGAGAAGAAGGTCAACGCGAGTCCCGTGTATACGAATGTTATCGTCAGAAGGAGCATTCGGGGGGTGAAGAAGAGCTTGAACGCGTCTCGCAGAGCGTTCCAAGCTGCCCGGCAGCTTCTCTCCCGTTTAGGCTCCGGCAGTGCGAGCTCTTTGTCCGCGCTCGAGACACCCTCGGCCTCGCCGATCGTCAGTCGGGCCGGCGGGGACCTCAGCAGAGCAAGGACCACCGTTCCCGCGAGTGCCAGTCCGCTCAACACCCAGAATACCAATTTTCTCGTTCCCACGTCGATCTTTGATTCCGTGAACATGAAGTAGACGAACAAATTTCCAGCGAAGAACGAAGATTGGAATATTGCCCAGAACATACTCGCGTTTCGCGACATTGTCTGGGCGTTGCTGTTCTCGGTCAGGTATTGCCCGTGCCCGGTCCATATGAGAGCCGCTCCTGAGCCCAGTATCGCCGAGGCCGTGTAAAGAAGCACCGTCGACGGCACGAGGAAGCTACCTATGAACAAGACGTAGCAGCAACATCCGGTAAATATCGCGGCCCGTGGACCGCTCATCGATATGAAGGACGGTGCGAGCCAGTTGCATGTCGCCAACGCCGCGTAAACTATCGCCAGGCTCGTGTATCCGTCCCCTTTGAAATTCGGATCGTCGTCCGCTATGCTTTGCAATATCGTCACCTTTAATTTCAAACGAAAATACAACATTTTACAATTCTTCGTTATATTATTACTAGGCAATGCGATACGCGCTTCGCGCGTGCTAACTTTTTTTGTGCAAACTGTCAGCTTACATCTATGAATTTAGTTGGAATAACCATCGAAACAAAAATAAATTTTTGAGAGCCAATCAGAATCTCGGAAGGTCTATTTCGTGACAGGTCTACTTTATAAATAAGGATTTTAAACAAAAACACAACATTTTACAATTCTTCATTATATTATTATTGCATAAACGTTATTAATAATACTTGAACTAGTATAGTATTATATTCACTGAAAACGAAATTTTATTGACTCAACAAAATATTTGTTTCAATACGTTCAACGATATTATTTTGCAAATTGAATTAAATTCTTCGTTAATTTAACTGAAGTTTAATTATTTCAAATGAACAAATGAACAAATGACGCATCTGTTCTCAGTGTACAGTTATACAATTTTATTTTAGAGCCTTTTCTATTTCTTTTATTATTCCTCGTCATCGGCACATCGGTTGGTGATTACATACGCGACAAAAATGATCAATGGTAATCCCTTATTTCTGCGATGCAGTTACGTGGTAAATACCTCATCGTTATCGATGTAAGATCTAATCAAGAAATATATCATCGCTTCATCTTCGACTCGTGTATTTTTCTCGCTTCGTCCTTTAGATTATTTGTCTCTTTTATTTTATAATCACGATCAGGATGCACTTTCACTCATCGTGTACCGAAAAATGGTCGGTCCGCGATGAAGCACGTCCAGATGCGATTATTTCGTGTATTATTTCGTCCGAGTGCGGTAAACGCGAATATAATGGAGGTAAATAAAACAAACGCGTGTATAGCCTCTGACCGTTCACTGAACTCGGATCGGTGGTCGGCTGTATGTATTTTTTCCTCAGAGCCCGATTAAAAATCTCGTCGTGCAAATACAGCCAATTCCGATAAATCGATAAGGATACGCAGACGACAGAATGGAATTTTTTTTCGGATCATCATCCTTGTCGAATACGAAACAACTCGGATCGAAAAATCCAAAAAATACACACGCGCGATATCGTTCAAGGTTTTCAATCGTTAATCGCTATAAATGTATCATAAAAAAAATTAAATTAAACATTTTTTATATCTAAAATACAGCGTTCTCAATAGAGCCGGCAAAGCCCTCAATAAGGAGAAACGTTTTTCGTGAAATGCGATTATCCCCATTAGGGGCACGCTCCGCGCTTTCTGTATACCTTTTTTTAATATTGCTCTCATTAGGGCCGAACGCTCGAATCTTGAATCACGCGCTCCTGTCTTGCATATAAACACCCATCACGGGTATATAATACTTATAACAGGCGCGCGCTCTTCTTCATATTGAAAAAGCCAAAAAACTATGATGTTTTAATCAATTTATTCAATTTTTCAATATGAGGGAGAAATGAGATATGAGAGAAACTCACGAAATCTCATTCACATTTTATTTCAGTCAAAGAAGAACTCTCTCGTTTTCGATCGCAAGATTGATCCGTATCAATGCAATTGGGGAAAAAAAATAATATCGAAATTCTAGGCAAAAGGCCTTTTTCTCCGGCGACACGCAATTCTTTTACTTTTACTCTCTTTTCATAAACTTTTATTCTTTCTCGGCGATACATCTCCCCCAGCTGTGGCAACGAAAACGTTACAAGTGTGTAGAGTCTAAATCGAACACCCGCGAGCACGTGTTTCATTTTGTAATATGAAAACGTCACACGAATATAATGTGGGGAGTTACATATATACTATACAAAGTCGAACTGATTAAATATTTCATGCAAAAAACTTCTTAGGTTGCGAAAAAGATGACAATTTCATAAAAAAATCAAAATAGGCGACCTTGATTTTGGAAATTTTTTCGATACAACAATTTTTATTGATTGGTATTATCGCGTATTCGCAATTTTTTTTCAATTCTTATCAACTGGATTATAATGATGCAACGTATCGTACACTTGACCTACTTTTTTCTTCTTCATTTTTGTCTTCTTCATATATATATAATTCTACTTTTTTTGAGTCACTATATTGAATAAATTTTTGCTGCACACGACGACAGCGACAGATATGAGAATTAATTCAAAAATACACGACGTAGTGCGAATAATTTCAATATGAAAGATCCTTATCACTTTTTGGATAATCGCGTTTGACGAATTTGCATGAGAAATCATTCTCTTCGTGTTATATTGCAGATGGATGACAACGTTATCACAAGACGATCCGTCGTATCGTCAAAAATAAACGTTGTTCCTTCGAGACTCTTGAGATCAGAACAAAAAAAAATTAATTACATTTTATCATTTAATTTCGTAAATGTCTTCCATTAAAAATAAGATTCAAGGTTTTCAACTAATCAATTTTATCGATGCAACCTCTTCAGATAACCTCGAAAAAGTTTCTCTCTGAATAATTTATTCAACTATATACTTCCTCGATCAAACGTGCATCGCCTACTTATTATTGGCGTAATTTGGAGCTCGGCTCAAGAGTGATTTAACTATAATTATCACACAAAAATGAATCATCAAATGATTTATATGAGGAAACAGAATGCATAGTTTGGCTGAATTTACTTATATATGTATTTCAAAGTCTAAAAGTGAAAGGAAAAGCGCACGTCGAAAATAGTAGTTGATATATGTACGGCAGCAGGTCAGACGAGTGCGTGTGTGTGTTGTGTGCATGCGTGAAGGAGAGAGAGAGAGAGAGAGTAAGGAACACGTTTGAAAAAGGGGCTCGTCCATCGGACGAATAACAGCTGAGGGAGCACGTACGTCAGAGCGTGCGCGACTGTCAGCGGAACGCGGATGTGTATAGATAAAGGAAGGAAATGCCGCGGGCAGAGAAAAATGAATAAATTCTTACCTCGATATTGCCCATAGTCTGGAAAGCGGTGAACACAAGCATAAAACCAAAACTAAGAATAATTACGTTAACAAATGCTTTTTCCATCGCCATTTTTTAATTTTTTTTTACTATTTATGTTTTGTTACTAATTATACCGGACGTCTTTTATTCTTTTATTTAACAATCGCAGTGTCGATTTTTTGTTTGTTATATTGTTAATTATTATTGGAGTGAAACCTTCCCGGGATAGCCTGTCGTTCGCGCCGCTACCCGCATTCGAGTGACGTGAGTTTCGCTTCTGAAAGGTGATAGCCGACACACGAGAGTGGTAACCAGTATTTTGCTACAATTTACAAATACGAAGAATAATTGTGCCTGTATACAACACGGACACTCGTGTATTGAGATAAACTTGCAGAATTGATCGGTAGTGATATCTGTGAGATGTTGAATAAAGCTGACAAGTTTTCACAACGGATAACGCTAGTATGAAAAAACCGGTTTTATCGATTGTTAATAAGTTTTTAGAGTCTGTGCACACGCTGAACGTCGTCGGGATACGTCCGTAGCCATATACCTGTTAACGTCACACGTCGTTCTACACATTCCACTTTACCAAGCTCGAAATTCGATGTGTCGATCAGTCAACGGCGTGCCAATATATTCGTATTTTATTCTGTCAATTTTAATCTCGGTTTCGTCTGGTTGATTGTACAGGAGAAAAATTCGTCTGGTCCCAATCGCGTATCTTGTAAAAGAGTTTATTCAAGTCTGCACGTTCCCTTGACGTGATAAGTGCGTCAAAATTGAACTTGCAATTCGTACCAAGTTCCTGGGTCTTTCTGGTTCGGTAATACACGTATTTCGCTAAACCTTGGAGAAAATGCTTACGTCAATATACTTTCACAACTATAACCTTTCGTTAAGCTTATCTCGAGTGCATTATTACCATGTTCGATTAGTGATAATGTTGTAAAAAAGGCACTTCGATCTTCGGGTATCGGCGCCTTAATCGATTATTCTGTCGACGATGCAAAATAATTCAAAAACAAGAGAAATGTTTATAGTAAGAGCACTGGAAAAGATCCTAGCTGACAAGGATGTTAAACGTTCACATCTGTCGCAACTTCGAAAGTCTTGCGAATCGGCACTTGGTGAGTTTTTTCAAACACTCACAATTTCTTCATTTATCGTTATTGGATACTCTTGGAATAAACGATGTATTTGCGTAATTCAATCCAACTGTTGTAAACAATGAGAGAACTGTGTCACTGTTTCTCACATCTAAATTCAAAATCATTGATGACAGGCGAATGACAGCTGTCGCTTATGCATAGTTCAAGTTTCTCACTGCGTGCTCAGCTCTATTTCCACTTATGGATTATCAACTTAGAAAATGTAAACAATCCAAATATTGTAACGAGAAAGTACATAACGATAAAAATGTTTTTTAGACGATTTACGAAACGAGATCAAGGAAGTTCCTAACAATCAAGCGGACGAGAGTATATCCAATGCGTTGCCTCAGCCAAAGAACGATTCGAATGTCATTTCGGCTGAAAAATATTTTTTGCCGTTTGAACTTGCTTGTCAGAGTAAATCTCCGAGGATAGTAGTCACCGCTCTGGATTGTCTACAGAAATTAATCGCTTATGGTCATTTGACCGGCAATGTACCCGATTCCACAGAACCCAACAAACTTCTGATTGTGCGAATAGTCGAGACGATATGCGGATGTTTCATGGGTCCGCAAACGGACGAGGGTGTACAGCTTCAAATAATAAAAGCTTTGCTGACTGTCATGACCAGCCAACACGTAGAGGTTCACGAAGGGACCGTCCTACTTACCATACGTACTGTATATAACGTTTATTTAGCATCGAGGAATTTGGTAAATCAGACGACAGCGCGAGCGACTCTCACCCAGATGATAAACGTGATATTTGCTCGTATGGAAACGCAAGCTGAGGATCTGGTTTCTCGTGGCGAAACGACAGAGCAGTTGGAAACTTCTCAGGAAACGCAAAAGTCCGAGGCTGAGACAGAATCGTCGAACAATCAGGATCCCCTACCGGAATTACCGAACGACGCGAGTAGTGTCGTCAAGACAATTCTGGACGATATCGTGAACAATGTCGTTCCCGAGGAAATTATTCCAGCCGCTGCATCTTCGGAAGAGCACAATTTGGATCAAGTACCGACAGACGAGAATACCGATGAGACGACAGGGGAAAACGATAACATGGTCACCACTAAATTTACTCATGTACTTCAGAAGGATGCTTTCCTCGTGTTCAGAGCACTATGCAAGCTCTCTATGAAACCCCTACCGGATGGTACACCAGATCCAAAGTAAGACAATTCGTTGTACATTTGTGACTCGGAATGCCGAAAAAAAAAATTACAATCACGGTTTAACAATGATTCTTTTTAGGTCCCACGAGTTGCGCTCAAAAATTTTATCTCTACAATTACTTCTTGGAATTTTACAAAATGCTGGTCCAATTTTACGCTCTAACGAAATGTTCGTAATTGCGATAAAGCAGTATCTGTGCGTCGCTCTATCAAAGAACGGTGTATCTTCCGTGCCAGAAGTGTTCGAGCTGTCGCTGGCACTGTTCCTCGCGTTACTGGCTCGATTCAAGGTGCATCTCAAAATGCAGATTGAAGTATTTTTCAAAGAAATCTTTATGAATATTCTTGAGACATCTAGCAGTTCTTTTGAACACAAGTGGATGGTCATACACGCTCTGACGCGTATTTGTGCCGATGCACAGAGCGTTGTCGACATATACGTAAACTATGACTGCGATCTCGCAGCTGCGAATCTCTTTGAGAGGTCAGTCAAAAATTAAATTAATTTTTATATTCCAAAGAATATTATTATTGTAATCTAAATATTTGTGATTCCAGGCTCGTCAATGATTTGTCGAAAATCGCGCAAGGTCGGCACGCTCTCGAACTGGGGGCTTCACCGAATCAAGAAAAATCGATGCGTATACGCGGTCTCGAGTGCCTCGTCTCAATATTAAAATGTATGGTCGAATGGAGTCGCGATCTCTACGTCAATCCGAGTATACCTACTGAGCATCAAATACCTGCCGAACCACCGGACCCTCCCGTCGAAACGGCTCTACCGCGTTACGGTAGTGCCGGCAGTTTGTCGTCGGCGAATTCTAGTCTCGTAGGCAATAAGGAAGTTCCCGATTCCCCTGAACAGTACGAGGTTCAAAAGCAACAGAAAGAAGTTTGGGAAGCTGGGATCGATACGTGAGTATGCTCTAACGTTTTCATTCCTTTTTTTTATATTATTGACAAAAACATTCATTGCAGATTCAATCGAAAACCGAGCAAGGGCGTTCAGTACCTTCAGGAACAGGGTCTCCTTGGAAATTCTGTGGAAGAAGTCGCCCGTTGGCTGCACACGGACGAGCGATTGGACAAAACAGCAATCGGTGATTTTCTCGGAGATCACAATCACAATCAAGTCATGTACAACTATATCGATCAAATGGATTTTTCAAATCGCGATCTCGTAACGGCACTAAGATACTTTCTCGAGGGCTTCAGGCTACCGGGTGAAGCACAAAAGATTGATCGATTGATGGAAAAATTTGCGAGCCGATATTGCGAATGCAATCCAAAGTGAGTTAAAAATATATTCATTTTTGCTCCCCATTGTATTTTGTAAGAACTGTATAATTTTGAATTTACAGCAATGGTTTATTCACGAGTGCCGATACCGCGTACGTACTCGTATTCTCAATCATTATGCTGACAACTGATCTACACTCGCCTCAGGTTAAAAACAAAATGACGAAGGAGCAGTATATCAAATTAAATAGACATATTAGCGATAACGAGGATTTGCCAGAAGAATATTTATCAAAAATTTATGACGAGATTGCGGGTAACGAAATTAAAATGAAAGCTCATCCAAATCGACCAGGGAAACAAGGTAAACATTGAGTCGTAAAAAATGAACTTTCTTAATTTCACAATAATTTGAAAAATCTTTGTTCCTACACAGTCATATCGAGTGAAAAGAAGCGACGCTTGTTGTGGAATATGGAAATGGAGGTTATATCGACAGCGGCAAAAAATTTGATGGAATCGGTATCTCACGTTCAAGCACCTTTCACAACTGCTAAACATTTGGAGCATGTACGACCAATGTTCAAAATGGCCTGGACCCCATTTCTGGCTGCCTTCAGTGTCGGCCTCCAGGATTGCGACGATCCAGAAATAGCCTCGCTCTGTCTCGACGGTATACGATGCGCTATACGTATTGCCTGTATCTTTCACATGACGGTAAATATACATTTTGAAAAATAAGTATTATTTTCTATCCATATTTCAAATTAACTAAATAAAAAATTGATCTTGCAGCTGGAGCGCGATGCTTATGTTCAAGCGCTGGCGAGGTTCACTCTTTTGACGGCAAACTCGCCAATAACGGAAATGAAAGCGAAAAATATAGACACGATAAAAACTTTGATAACGATTGCTCATACCGATGGGAATTATCTTGGAAGCTCTTGGCTAGACGTTGTCAAATGTATATCGCAGCTAGAATTGGCTCAGCTCATCGGTACCGGCGTAAGACCTCAGCTGCTCGGTCCAACATCGAAACCCCATTTTCCGTTGCCACTCACTAATTTCACGAGTCTCACACACAACAATCTCCATCAATCGAACAGCCTCAGTTCGATGAACCTCAGCTCATTGGATCGTGAGTATTTCGGCAAATAGCGCGAATGATAATAATGAATATTTCATTAATTTCATAATAAAATTTTTCAGCAAGCGTGAAAGAATCGATCGGCGAAACGAGCTCGCAGAGTGTAGTCGTTGCTGTCGACAGGATATTCACTGGCTCGACGAGACTGGATGGTGACGCGATAGTCGAATTCGTCAAAGCCCTCTGCCAAGTTTCCCTCGAGGAGCTTTCGCACCCAACCCAGCCACGTATGTTCTCGTTGACGAAAATTGTCGAGATTTCGTACTACAACATGGGTCGCATAAGATTACAGTGGTCACGTATATGGCAAGTACTAGGAGATCACTTCGATCGAGTCGGTTGCAGTCCTCGACAGAACATCGCATTCTTCGCGGTTGATTCTTTGCGACAGCTGGCGACAAAGTTCATCGAGAAGGGTGAATTCGCTAATTTCCGTTTCCAAAAGGAATTTCTCCGTCCGTTCGAGCATATAATGAAGAAAAATCGTTCTCCCGTCATTCGGGATATGGTTGTACGTTGCGTCGCGCAGATCGTACATTCTCAAGCGCCGAATATACGCTCAGGATGGAAAAACATTTTCAGCGTGTTCCATCACGCGGCGAGCGATCGTGACGAGTCGGTCGTAGCTCTGGCATTCTCGATGACTGGAAAAATCATCAACGAGCTGTACGCCGAAGATTTCAGTATAATGGTCGATTCTTTTCAAGACGCCGTCAAGTGCCTAAGCGAGTTTGCCTGTAATTCGTCGTTTCCCGACACGAGCATGGAAGCGATAAGGCTGATACGTTCGAGTGCCTCGTACATCGATGCGAATCCGCAGATGTTCGCCGAGGGAATGATGGACGAGAGCGGCATGGTTTCGGAAGAGGATCGCGCTTGGGTCAGAGGCTGGTTTCCTCTTCTCTTCGAATTGTCCTGCGTCGTAAGTCGATGTAAACTCGATGTACGAACTCGAGCTCTGACCGTGCTCTTCGACGTCGTTAAAACCCATGGCTCCTCGTTCAAGCCGCACTGGTGGAAAGACCTGTTTCAGGTACTCTTTAGAATATTCGATAATATGAAATTGCCGGAGCAACACACCGAAAAGGCCGAATGGATGACGACAACGTGTAATCACGCTCTATACGCGATAGTCGACGTATTCTCACAATTTTACGACGTTCTCGGGCCTTTGCTACTGAGCCAACTCTATTCCCAATTACTCTGGTGCGTGCAGCAGGACAACGAGCAACTGGCGAGGTCTGGCACGAATTGCCTGGAAAATTTGGTGATAAGCAATGGCATTAAATTTGACGAGGAAACCTGGGCAAAGACAACGAGTTGCGTGCTCGAAATATTTCAGAGTACGCTACCTTGTGCGCTGCTTACGTGGAAGCCACAGTCGACGAACAAAGAATCTGATCTGGACGTAATAACGGGTGACAGTGACAGGCACGTAGGAATATTGAAAAGGACCAATAGCACCCAGAGTCTGTCGAATAACTGTGATACGAGCAAAGCCAAGCTCTTCTCGTCGCTCATGATTAAATGCGTCGTACAGTTGGAATTGATACAGACAATCGACAATATTATATTTTATCCGGCAACGTCGAGAAAAGAGGACAAGGAGAATCTGGCGCTTGCCCAGGCTGACATACTTAATGGTAAATTATCGGACACGAGCGACGACTGCACGGTCGATCAACAGAAGGAGGAGCAGGGAATGTACTGCGCCCTCGACACGTCGCGACTCCTCGAGCTGGTTGACTGTCTGCTGAGATCCCATCGCTTCGCCAAGAGTTTCAACGCGAACAACGAGCAGCGAAATTTGTTGTGGAAAGCTGGTTTTCGCGGCGCCGTCAAGCCAAATCTTATGAACCAGGAAACGCAGTCATTGGCCTGTGCACTTCGGGTACTTTTCAAGATGTACAGCGATGAGACTCATCGATCGAGTTGGCAGCCTATCGAGTCCCGACTCGCTGAGGTCACCAGGGAGGCTCTCGAGTACTTTCTCGCCCTCACGAATGAGGTCCACCGTGATGCCTGGACACCCATTCTTCTCCTCCTCCTCACGAGAATACTGAAAATGTGCGATCAACGTTTCTCCGTGCACGCCGCTATTTGTTATCCCTTTTTGTGCGAAATCATGTGTTTCGATCTCAAGCCAGAACCGCGATCGGTCCTGCGACGATTCTTCTTGCGAATCGGTCCCGTATTTAGGATCACGCAACAGTAAACGATCCGACAAGTACGATTAATTATTTTGTTTTTTTTACCAGAGAAACCGAAGACGTCTCTAGACAACATTCAAAATTCCGAGAATCTTGTATTATCACGACACGATATATATATATAAATTATAAATTATAAATACATACGATAGTCGATTATTAGGTAAAATATGGATTGGTTTTTTTTCATGATAGTTAGATTGTGAAGTGTGAGCGTAGGTGAAAATAGCGGGAAGGAGCGGTTAGAAAGACGTGAGGGACGTTGAGTAAACACTCAGAATGAGTGCCGGTGAATTTGTCAGTCATGACCCGGATGTGTTTTGTTATTATACGTAGAGGTGATGAAATATTGACTTGTGAGACTTTGCAAGATTACACAAGAGTCGTTGATTCAATGGTGTTCTTTCTTCTTTTTTCTCCCTCTGAGGTACAATTCCTTTAAAATCTGTACACAAAAATTGCCACGTTTTTTACTAATTGATCGGAGCAATCAAATTTCTTAGAGAGGATAATACTATAAATCGAAATCTTGTTCTATATATTTTTGATTTTTTGTTGATATTTTATTTTTTTAATAAACTATTTACAGATTAAAACTTCAAATTAGTAACAAATTTATTTAAAGAAAAAAATATATAGGAGAAACTTGAAATTGAGACATATAAATTTATGAGAATATAAACGATGGGACGAACACGGATAATGTTGAAAATATCTTGAAATAATTCCAGATTCGCAGCGTGTTGAAAAGAATTTTTAACTTTTCTACAACTGACAAATGGTACTACAAATTATAAGAAAAAAAAGTGTACTCGAAAAAATCGGTAACTCATCTGTATAAAAAAAAATACATTTGTTTCAAGAACATCTAAACTTGAAAATGATTGTTTCTGGATCTTATCCACGATGAAACCTTCATAATTTCTGTGAGAAAGACATTTAAAATCTTGATGACAGTAAAATCGCGAAGGAGTTTTGCATTTTTTTTCTCAAATTTAACTTGTATCGTGACGGATAAATGCGACTGATATGATAAATAATTATTATAAATGTAAGTAGATTGCACCAAGTTCTACGACTTAAAAATATGTCAACGAACGAAATTGATTAATTTTTCTGTTCCAGCGACATTAGAACGCGTAACTGGGACCCACTCCGCACCAATCTTGGATAAAAACGAGAATATCGTTGATGGGGGACTCGGTTGACGCTTGCCTGGCAGCGTTCAATAATTTATTCCAATCATTTCGATCAGCGGCGCGAGCAGTTTCGTCAAATCTGATTGCAGTACCTCGTATAGGAGCACCGGTGATGGCGCATTCTTCGAGAGGGCTAGAATCGTTGTCGGGACAAGTCAGGGAACCAACGTATACGCCACGTTGATCGAGAGGAAGGCCTTGCTCGACTCTCTGATCCATCGATATCGCGAGTACCCATTCTCTGGCCTCCTCCCGTTTCTCGCCATCGACACCGACCGAATCCGGCAATGGGACTTGCAGCGGAAAATCTGTTACTCTTAGATCATCGACGTCGAGAATTCCGCCAGCTTCGCCATCCTCGATGCACTCTTCGAGGTCGAGAAAGTGGTTGAGAAATACAAAGGCCTCGCTGTTGGCGCCTACGGAGCGTTTGTTCATACCGGCTTCGTAGTAGCAACGATCAGCGGGAAGAATGTCCGTGAAACGAAGCAGAGTCACGGAGGTTTTCACGAGGAGATCGACGAGCGACGAAATCGGTCTCAAGGCGCATCTCATCGCAACGTAATGCGTAACCTTGAGATATCTCTCGGTTTTATCGTCTCTTTCGGAGGAATTCTCATTTTGCAACAAGCTGAAGAACAATGTTCGCAATTGAGCGAGTCGCGAATAGCGAGAATCGTTCTCCTCGTCGCTGGAACTGAGAATCATCTCGGCGAGACGGCAGTAGAGATTCTTGTACTGCGGTACGTTCGGCGCCCCGTGTTGACTGTACAAGTGCAAAGCCTGCTCGGCCGAGCCCGCTTTCATCAACTGAGCCGCTCTCTGAGCCACATACTTGTGCAACACTTCGGTACCTTGGTGACTCGCAGCTTCGAACAGCTGAGTCCACTGTCCCTTTCGGGCCATCACGTCGAGCGCACTGCCCGCGTCGATCTCGATCATACGCTCCGGGTTTCCTTCCTTCATCATTGCCTCTCGATATTTGTCTTCGAGGTACGTCTCCAGTTCGGGTGCTAATTCCTCCACGATACGACGAGCACGATTCCATTCGCTTATACCTATGAGAGCGTTCACCGCGTCTTTCAGTCTGTCGGCCTGGAGATATACCTACAACATTAAATATTTATCGTGGGATCAATTTTTTTTTAGCCTCGTATTATTTAGAAGGATTATTGAGTCGTACCTGAGCAGCGAGAGCATTCTCTTCCATGGCCATCAGTCTCGTTCCTAAATCTCCGCCAAGTTGCACAGCTGTTTCGGGATCAGCTTGGTTGATGAGAATGTCCGCTGCCTGTATGAGAACAGGCCTGCTCGCGTGAGGATCTACCATCAGAATCTCAAGGGCTGTTCTCGTTTCGCCCATGATCAGCCAGCGTCTAGCTTCCGCCAGACTGTCGCTGGGATCGAGGCCTGAACTCTTTTGACTCAATTCTCGTCGCAAGGCAGCTTCCTGACTCGGTAGATACTCGCGACAGACTCTCATCGCGTCAGACCACATCCCAGCTTTCTGTTCATCAGACAGTATGCAGAAAGTAGAAAAATATTCAAGTATAGAATGACATACGGAGTTATATCGTTAAAAATAATCCATCAGTGATATAGTATTGTTTTGCATTGAGTAACAAACCTTATAATGTTCAACTATGATATCAGGTTTGTGAGCTCTCAGCAAAAGAGATTCGGCGAGTCCGTAATTCTGGGATGAGGCAGCTTCGGCGGCTCTGGCAACGAGGACCTGGGAGACTGCCTCGTGATTCAAAGACTCGGCGACTTCCTCGGCAGCTTCCCAATCTCTCGTGTGTATGTACATCTGTACAGCCTCGTACGCTTTTCCGGCCCTGATGAATTCCTTCTCAGCCTCGGAAAACTTTCCCTCGTCCTCGAGGGCCATCGCGTGCTTGTAAAACACTTCTTTCTGCTGTTCCGCAGTTCCGTACTTGACGACCTCGAGTGCCCAATCAAAGAGACCGGCCTCGCAGGCCATTTGAAGGCAATCGTCGAGGTAGCCGAGCCGTTGGAGCAATCTGGCTCCCAACTCGGGAGCCATTGTCCGAGCCCAGAGCAGAGCAACCTGCTGGCCGGCCTTGACGCCCGAAGACTTTTTAGCGACTCGGAGAGCATCTTCCCACATGTTCGCGGCTCTGTAGGCGGCAACGGCGCCTCGCCAGTCATCGGCACCGACAAAGTGTTCCTCAGCCTCGCGAGGCTTTCCAGCGGCCTCGAGCTCGCGAGCGAGATGCCCGTGCGTCGTCTTCAGGAGCTCCGGTCTGTACTCGGCGACGAGTCTGACCATGTCGGTTCGATGTCCGGCCTTGCGGTACATCGCGATCGCCGCATCATATTGCTCGGTAGCGACGAGGAGAGCTTCGGCGTGACGATAGTCCCCGGAATCCATCAACCTTGCTGCGTGCTCCGAAAGAATTTCCCTGGCCTCGTCGGCGGTCATGAACTCGACGGCAACGTCGTGAGCGCGAGACCAGTTGCCCGCTCGGACGTGAATTTCGACGGCGCTCCTTGCGTCGTCGACTCGCAGAAAGAGTTCCTCGGCGAGATTTGCGTTGCCGACGCTGGCGTAGTACTCGGCGAGCTTGACGCACTGCTTTCGTAACTCCGGTTCTTTATTAGGCTCGATAACGCGCACGAGTTCCAGCGCTTTGCTCCACTGTCGAGCGTTTATCGCGCAATCAAAAGCGAGCTCGTTCTCACCCGCTTGAATGAAACGATAAATAGCAGCGTCGTAATGGGCCATCCTAGACAAATGGTTGCCCCACTCCTTCTCGAGCTTGACGACTCTGTCCGGCTCGACTTGGCGCGCGAGATCCAGAGCTCTCGCGAATACTCCGGCCTTGGCGTAACACTCTATCGCTCCGGTGAAGTCTGATATCCTCTCGAGTATCTCTCCAGCCAGTTCCATCAAGTCGCTCGCTTTGAGGATCTTGACGACCTCGGAGACTATCGAAGTATCCTCGAGCAGAGATTCGTTAGCGAGCAAGAGCCTAGCCGCCCTGCCGGCCCGACGAGACTCGATAAAGAGTTTAATGGCTCTTCGTGGATTATCCTTTTCGATGATGGCCGCAGCTCTCGAGGCTTGTCCGCTCTCGAGCAACCACGCGAGGTGTTTATCTCTGAGAACGTTCGATCCGGACCAATTTCTCGACTCCGCGAGGGCAAGCGCCTCCTCCCAGTGCCAGTATTTCTGGTACATCTCGAGGGCCTTGTCCAGCTCATTTTGCTCGAGATAAATAGCCTCCGCGGTTTTCAGCTCCCCGTTGAGTATCGCCAGTTTTGCCCAGCTGTCCGGATCGTTGAGCGGATCGTTGCCGGTCTCTCGGGCGTAATCCTCAGTACCTCTCGCGATGTCTTTGAGGAATGCCGAGCAGGCAACGTCACCAAGGGCGGCGTAACATCTCGCGGCTATTAGCAGCCTGCGAGAGGACATGGCGTTTACCGCGACGTTTTCCCACATGGCCTCCGCCTGGGGACGATCACCGAGCTCCTCGAGAAATAAAACGACTCTGCCGAAATCGTTGTCGTGGAGAGCGGTGCCAAACTCGATGAGACCCTCGTCGAGAAGATAAGAGACCCGTCCCGTCGGTTCCTCGACGATTACCGCCGTCTGGCCGTTCTCTCGTACAATGTCGACGGCGTCACCGCGAACAGGAATAATCGTAGCGGCTTCCGGAGCATCGACGTTGTACCAAATCGCGAGGGACTGGCCAGACTGAGCCACGGCGACGTCGCTTCCCGGGACCCAGGAGGCGAAGCTTGTGCCGGCGAGCAGAAGGCTTCTCTCGCCTCGATCGTCGCTCAGCCAGAGTCTTCCGCGTTTGTCCCGCGACAAGAGCCTGTGCCCTGTCTCACTGAGCTCGAGCCAGTCGACTCGGGAGTCGTGACCGACCATGCTGATCGTCGCTCCGGTCACAAAGTCGATTACTCTGACCGTCCGCGGATCGAGAAGGTAAGCGAGTCTCTTGTTGTCCGGCATACCCGGTACGTGCCGTTCGTTTATCCTTACGCTGACGACGTGTGGATTAACCGCTTCCGTCCTTACAGAGCCGAGAATCTCGTTCTTGCCGTATTCGACGATCGTCAGCTCGCCGGCGTTGAAGATCAGACAGACTCCCGGATACTCGAAGAAGAATTTCTCACTTCCGCTTCTGCTCGATTCCCACTCGATCTCGCTCATCAGATTGAGCTCTATGTTCGAAACGAGAAGGTTCTTGCTCGTCCGGGCAACGATGTGATTGTCGCTGCGACCGAGTATCCGTACGTCCTCGATTTCGCCTCCGTGTTGCGACTTTACAATTACTGGCCGTCTCTTACCGTCGAGAGATCGTACGACGACCTGGCTCGGACCGACGTAGACTATTTCGTGGCTTCCGCGAAGCATCGCCCGTCTCAGAATCGTCTCGAATTGTTCAACGGCACCGGAGAGACCGCCGACGACGAGCCTCGAGCCGTCTCGTCGCCAGGACATCGAGCTCAGAGTGTACATATTCGGCAAATTACGATTGTTCGACTCCTCCCATACCGCTCGTCTCGGTATCCAATCGTAAACGCGAATTCTATTCCAGGAGCCGACGGCGACGCTCTGTCCGCTCGGACTGCAACAGGCCGTTGACAATTCCTTCTCACTCGCATCACGACTGTAATCGAAGACCTTGCTGACTCTACCGTGTTCGTCGTAAAACGTTAGACGCCTGTCGCAACCCCCGGCCAGCACGTGACTCTGCGTCCAGGCCAGGGCATACGCTCCAACTCCGTGAGTTAACAATCGTCCGGACGTATCCGTGTTCCCCCCGTCCTCATCCTCCTTCAAGTAATACCTTATTATGCTTCCATCGGCGTGACTAGAAAGAAATCCGCTTCCACGGATACTGAAAATCGAATTTATTCTCGTTACTTTTATTATTATGTCGCTTTTATACTTTTATCATAATTTAAGGGGTTTCGATACACGTAACGAAATAATAAAAATTCGTTCAAATTTGGAGAGGATATTCTTTCATATGAAATGCGTAAACACGAATTTTTTTCGAATTTTCGTCTAATTATTTTCTAAGAATGTAACTTCAACACTTGATTACTCGAAAACAACGTAGACTATTTTTTATTCTGAATTTATATAAAATTGTTTAGTGGCAAAGAACGTTCTTTCAAATTTTCATACTTTTAACATGTAAAACTTCATTTATTTTCGCCAACGGTATCGAAACCCCCAAACTGTTGAAAAATCTTTTTTTTTCCCTACTTCAAAGCCAGAGCGATAGTCATTGCGTCGGCAGTGTACAGTGTCTGTGCTTTGTGAGTTTTCATCATGGCGACGCGAACCTTTCCGTCGGCGAGACCAATGACGATCGGTCCATCCGGTGACCAGACCATGCACGTCACCGCGGAGCTCTGACCAAATTTGTTGCATATTACTTTCTTCTCTCCCCATTCTTCGCCGATCTTGTAAACGTAAACAATGTTGTCAGTCTGACCGACCGCTATTTTCGTCGAGTCGGGCGAGAACGCGATCGCTCTTACGAGATAACTCTTTTTTCCGTGCTGTCCACCAAACATTCGATTAATCATTATTTTTCTTATATTCTCAATTTCATGCAAAAAAAACTATATATATATACACATTAGGGTGTCCGTTTTTACCAATTTGACTATTTTGGCTTGGGTATGGGCCAAATCGTTAGTTTTTGTCCTAGAAAGAATTTTGAAAAAAAACCCTCCTCCGATGCCGTTTAAGGAGGTTGGCTGTAGCCATTTGTAAATGGCAAAAATAAATGAAGTTTTACGTGTTAAAAGTATAGGGAATCGAAATTTGTTAAGGACACGATGAA
>JAPYYW010002529.1:0-19736 GCA_030522545.1 Cremastinae sp. A BG-2022a
AAGTAGCATTTTCGTTATCTACGGGAAATTTCCGATCGAATAAGGTCTTGAAATCGATAAAAAAAAATTCGAAAAATTTTGCGAATTTTTGAAGGTATATATACCCCTGTCCATTTTTTCAAAAATTTTCAAGGGTCGATAACTTTTTGAAAAATTGATGTATTGACTTAATTCCTGCGCCATTCGCTTTATTTTGCAAAAAACTTTTAAAATCACCCTTAATAAAGTTGATTTCATCAAGAAAAAGAAAAGATATCGCTAATTGAATGTTTCATGGGTCCACAAGACCCAGTGTGACTCACCAAATTTCGTGAAATTTTTTTATTCGATTTTAAGAGCCTATTCGATCGGAAATTTCCCGTAGATAACGAAAATGATAATTATTGGACGCGAAATTCAAGAATTAATATAGAATATGAGCCCTAAAATTGACTTTTGGATCAGTTTTCTCAATTTTTCATAATTAATTCTTGGATTGCGCCTCGTATAAGAAACATTTTTGACATCTAAAGAAAATTTTGCTATCAAATATCCTATTTTAAAAAAGACGTGAAGCTTATAATTAATTCATCGAAATAGAGAGCGTATTATGCGAGGTTATATGAAATATGCGCCTAGAAAAATTGCAAAATGATAAAATTCATGTATAAATGTAGTGTCTTTAGTACTTTTGTTACCTCATTAATAACGCCAATATCTTTAGTCATATATTTTTTTTATTTTCCAAAATTATTAAGAAAAGCTTCACAAAATGTCTTTATGAGGGGGTTGAGAGTGAGGAGTTATTCTATAACAGGAGGGTCCCATAGAACAATGACGAAGACATGGGGTGACTGTTACATCCCTTCTTTAAAAGTTATTAACAATTGAAAATTGTAAAATTTACATTTAACAAAACATAAAAATGAATCCTACATGTAATAAAAATTCCTTATCATTGTAAACTTACCGCATAAAATAGCGAATATGAGTAACGTGAAAAATTTTTAGCGTGCACCAAAAGAGAGTCGATTTTCGTTGCAGGGTATATGTAATTTGATTGGAAAAATGTGGGAGGGCGCACCATCGGCGATTCACGGCCCCGAGGCCGTGATATACGAGAAAAGTCGGAGTGAAAAATAGAGGAATTATTTGGATCTGTTTTACGAGATCGGAGCTTCCGCGTTACAGGCACTTGGGCCCCGGAAGAGCGCGGAATAACGAGGCTGAGGTCGTCGCAAATTTCGTCGCGTTGTGCACACACGCCAAGCGCAATAACGATCGGATCGCGCAAATTGCGGTGTATCGCTCTCGGCGGTAACGCTCGTAACAACGAGGACGGATATAATCGAGATTCTCTTCGGAGCGCCCGTAATAACCGGGCTCTCATGAGCTCCGCCCGGGAGCGCCTCATCGTAGCCAAAAACTATAACGCTCTCTCGTATATAAAGCGCACGGCATGACGTTCCCGCAAATTCGCGTCATATGGTAACGACGCCACAGCTTTCGCGAAATTCGCGATACACATACCCGACACTTTCGACCCTCATTTTTCTTCAAACTGTAAAATATTTTTACCCGCTGCGACGCATTTTTTTCCATATATTCATGATAAAGCAAAATTTCAATCATTTCTCCTGGTTATTTTTTTATTCTTGTGCTTTGCAAGCTTTTCTTTTAGCAGTATTTTTTACATACATTTTTCTATCGTTCTACCGTTATTTATCGCGTTTTTATTAGTTGTCAAAAAGTTTTTATATATGTAGTAAAAAATTCTATTTAAAAGGTCAATTTATATTTTAATTATTATTTAGTAATATAGATTTGCGTTGCATTTTTAATTCTATAAAAGTTCGTTGAACTTGAGAATTTTTTTCAATCGAAAAAATATCATCCATTTTACTTCAAGAATTGCGCTACTTCTAAATGTACTTATTGTCTCGTTATTTTACAGTATAGTGTTTTTGAAATATATATGAGAGTATGATGCGTATATTTTTTCATAAAAAAATATTTAAACTCTAAATTACGGGAATATATAGAGTAAGCGTTATTGTGATACCTGCACCCTTGTCACGTAGCTCGGGATTTATCGCGACCCACTCGAGAGAGAAGCAGCGGCGAAATCTCTTCGTTATATTTATGCTGTATTATTTCTCGGCAAATTTTTTTGCGCGCTTTTTTATCCCGCTCTCGTATTCTTTCGTCTCATTGATCCCGCCTTTTTCTCCTCAATTTTCTCTTGAAAAATATATAACACGAAACAACGAGGAGCCAGCACGGGAGGGGGTGCATAAATTGAAGGAAATTGCTTCTGTCGTGCGCTCACCGCAGAGCCGTACACAAAATGGAAATAGTTATTTTTTCCGAGGTGGAAGACACGATTCGCCTTTCCTTCTTTCATCCCTCAGACTCGCTCGTAATATTTTTCTCGAGCAAGCTCCGAGCGTTTCGCGCCATCAACAATACTTTCAGAGAAACTAAAAACGTTAACTCCATCTCTCTTGCTCTCTCTCTTCCATGAATGCACAAAAAATGGCGATAAAAAAATCAAGTGCAAAGATATATTCCGAGTAATTTCAACGGTAACAAAATCCTGCCAAAAGTCAAACACGAAGAACATGCAATATAAATATAAGGGTGGTCCAAAAAAAACTAATTTTATTTTTTCGCAGACACACGTTTAATATCTTTGAAATGACAAAAAAAATGCCACACCAATAAATTTCAGCTCTTGAAACAAATTTTTTAGAGGTGGCGATTTTCCATTTTTTATTTCCCATTTAAATAACATTGGAAAAATACATGCGCTTACATATTTTTGTAGAAAATTTTTATAGAAAAAGGTCTCTTGTAATTTTTCGATAAATTGACTCCTTCAAAAGTTACTCAAGATTAAAGTTTTTTATCATTCCGAAAATATTATAAACGTGTGCCCGCGAAATAATAAAATTAGTCATTTTTTTGGCAGTACGTTAACTGTACTCTTCACATCTCTACTCTTGACATTATTTTTTCGTATTTTATCTTGAATGTGGCTGCTATAAAAAAAATTGACTATTTTGGAGCAAATTTACTAAAAAAAAACTCTTCTGCAGTTTAAAAACGCCAAATTTAACTTAAAATATGGTCTTGAGTAAAGAAGTGAAGAGTAAAGTTAACGTACTGCCATTTTTTTTCGGTCCATCCTATAATAAATACATAGAAGCATTCCAAATTCTGAACCTATATCTTTTTTTCTTCGTCATTGAAAAATTAGTTACAAAAATTTGGAATATACCTGAAAAAAAAATGTGGAAATTTCAACAGAAAATTGATGGTCAGAATTGGTCGAGTCGGGTATAGAGATTATTATTGTGAGAGTGTTTTGATCCGTGAGCGAAAGGGAGAGCAATTTCCTTCGCGGTCCGCTTACCGTACAATCGAGTCGGTCAAAGGCGATGCCCATCGGCCTTCAATATAATTACACCAGGACGTCATGGCTCCGCCGTGCAAACCGGAGCAGGCGCGCAAGGGTTATTCGGGGTGTTCTGTAGCGTACCGATCGCGCGGCTCGCTTCCTCGTCCTCACACGCTTTCTGCGTTTGAAGTCCGCCCGGATTGCTGCCATTAGCGCAAGTGACTCTCCGCTCACATCCGACCCCGACTTCTGCCTGTTATAATCACTGGCGCAAAAGCGCGCACGTGCGCCAGCTTTTGTACACAGTGTCCAAAATATTGTTCATCAAAATCGGCCACGAAGCTTGAGAATCGATTCAAAAGTTTCAAGTCGAAGATCTCTCGAGCATATTTTTCAATCCGTCACTCAGGTCTGCCAAAAATTTTATTCGTAATTTTATTTTGCTGTCCTAAAGTTCAATCTTGAAGATTATCTTTGTGTCGCGATTATAAGCTTTTAAATATGTCAAACACACCCGGTATATAGGTCGCGTCTCATAGGCTTTTGTCCTTCGTTCTCCGACGTTCCCTGCGTAACCGCTCCCTCTGCGTTCACCAATGGAGTTTCTTCTCTTTCTCGCAGAGCTATTTCGCCCGCGTGTACATACATTACGGAATGGATATGTGAAGCAGCCCCTTGTGCGCGCATTGACGCATCTGACCAGCACGCTCGAAATATTCACCACTCGCAAGCTCGCGCTCCCGCGCTATTTCGCCGGTACATCAGGGCGACAACACAGCCGCCAGTCCCGTTATTGAAATTCTAAAATGATTTTATACCGAGTGACAGGTAATAACGGCCGCTTCACGGCTGACCTGAGCCCACACCGTTCATCTCTGCACACTCTTTCTCATCGACAATGAATATTTAGCCGTCGTCCGTAAACATGCGCTCATCGCCATACCGCTTCATTCCACACGCTCCGTTTAATACGCTCCTGCCAGCAAGTCAAAAAATATGATTTTTTTTCTCGTTGTCTTATTTTATCCTGTCTATTTTATTTTTCACAATTGCAATAATTTTCATCTTTTTTGGACATGGAATCGTCGTCATTTTAAAACGAAGGTGAGAAAATTTATGAGGGATAACGACCTCTCCGATTCGTCAAGACGATCCGTGCTTTAATATTATCTCTGACGTTGGAACCTCGAACGATGCTCTAAATGCAGCTTTTACTATAATATACTTCGGAAATTAAACTCCGTCTGCCTCTTTCTCGATCGCGTTAAATTTCATCGTTTCGCATGCACGGGCCAGAGGACACGTCACTTTTATGGACGCGGTCGCTTTTCAGATGTAATTTACATGCAAAATTTACGTCGAAGTCTTAATTATTTTAGGAATTAACCGTGTCAAGAATTATTTGGAAAACTAATAATGTTGATAAATTATATCACATATATATATTGATCAATTTCATACATTAAATTGATCTAATTTCTAAAGATTTCTGAAGGGTCGCCCCAAAAAATTTATGAACATATATCCTACGTCCTATACTTAAAAAGAGATAAAGTCTCTAATAGATTCATCGGAATTCATAGCAACAACATATTAACTTATTGGCTAATGTCTACTCATTAAAAAAACATTTAATGTGCGCTACTTTAAAATTAATAACCTTGATGTTAAAATCATTAATTTCATCTTGCAAAAATTTTCAGGAATTACACATTATAAAGTCGATTTCGTCGAGGACACGAAAAGATATTGCCAATTGAAATTTTAAGATTTTCCTATTTTCGATTCTCAAAAAATCAGGCTGGAGGTCCTCGCTAAATTTTCTCGGTTCACTTTTATTATAACTTGGACGTGTACTAATGCGAGAAAAACTTGCAATGTAATTTTCTACTATTAATATCAAATTACCTGAATAGTTCAAGGATCGTAAACATTAAAAAAAAAGGAGAAAATTTGTCGAGCGTAATGAGGGGAAAAACCCGAACGCGATGTTAATTATTCGGATTTTCGACTCAATTTGGAATCAGTTGGCCGGTGTAAAGTGTCGGGGTAAGACGTGTCGGGTCTCGCCAGGTAATTCGTTACCGAAAAACGTTTCGTAGCAATTCGACGAGTTGAATTGAGTGCCAGTGCCAGTATAATTTCCAATCATACGAAAAGTGAGCAGTTTAATTTTTTTTAAAATAATATCGTTTCGGAATACTTTTTAAAAAATGTCAGTATGGATGAAACTTGTGTACAATGGATGCAAATAATCTCGATCCCGCTATTTCATATACTACATAGTATAATTTCTATTATATTTAACGTGTGCAGTCTTTTTCAAGGTTATTTAATTCAAACGAATAGTGTTTTTCAATAGCAATTTTGCATCGAATAATTTGATTTTTCATCGTAAATTGATTTTAAAAAAAAACAAAAAATATCGAGTTTTGTTTGGACGTGGTGAATAAAGTGCGAGACTCACGGAACATATTAAGCAGAAAATTAGGCAGATTCACTTCATCTCAATGAATCACCCACAATAAAGCTGATTTCGTCCAGAGAAAGGTAAGACATCGCTATAGTTGAAATTTTCATGGGTCTACAAGACCCAGCGTGCTAAAAAAAATCCAAAAATTTCTTAAAGTTTTTTTTTTCAATTTTAAGATCTGACTTGATCGGAAATTTTTCGTAAATAACGAAAATTCATATTGAATAAGCCAAAAAACTGACTTTTTATCAGTCTTTTAAATTTTACAATATATCCTTGAATTTCACCCCGAATAAGTGACATTTTCATTATATACGGAAAATTTCCGATCACATATACATTCCTATATTAAAAAAGATATGAAGCGTCTAATCATTTCATCGATAAAGTGAATATGCGATAGTTATACAAAAGTATTCGCCTGTAGAAGAACAGCAAAATGTCAATTGAAAAATGTCAAAAAAGAAAAAACGGCCGGCGCGTTGCTCGTTTTCATAAAAAAGTATACACCTTTAGAACTGTCAAATTTGACATTTCCTGCTCGTAAGACACGAAAAAATGACAATAAACCTGACTCGTAAACTGTGTATAGGAGGAATAATGCGAAGGAGTTGCAGGTGATTCAGTTCAAGCGATAATTGTCTATCAACACGAAGGGGTCCGAAGCAAAAGTGTTCTTTATAAGTCCAGCAAGGGTCTTGATTCGTCAGATATACCGCGTATATATATATATAGATATATATTTCCATCCGCAATGATTTCACCATACGATTTCCCCCTGGGGGAGAGCTCAGAATTTCGTCCGACCCTCGACGGAAAGACAACGCGCCCATCCCTCTTTGTTCTCTTCATCGTCGTATATAGCGACGTGCTCAAGGATATCCGATAATCCGCGCGGCGGAGGTTCCGCAATGAGCCGTCAAAAACGTCTCGCAGATCCTGGATCGCACGCACGCACGCAGCTCTCTTTTCGCTCTCTTTTCTTCGCAATTTCTTCCCTCGCGCGACAGGAGCAAACAACCCGCATGTATCACTCTTCCTTTTTGTCTCCGCCTGCTCTTTCCCCTTGTCAATGTTGGGCAGGAGACCTCCGGCGTATCAGCCGAGTCACAAAGTATTTTCGCCAGGCCTGAGACACACATTATTCAGGAATATTATATACATATATATTTTCAAATTCCTATATATTGTCTTTTCATTCTCCGTTTTTTTTAAATTCATTTACAAGAGAAGCTGTACGTGCTCGAGAGCCCTCTTTTTTATCTACGGAATGATTTTCTTTCTTCAATACAATTTGCTTATCATTTCTGTGTCTCTTATTTCCATCTCTCGCGCGTCGGAGATTAGAGAATCTCGAAAATAGCGAATGATGAAGAAAGAGAGCGAAGACGGGGGACGAAACGTCGCAATTCTACGCGAGATTTATAATACGTCTATTTATTATTCAGCATATTTTATCCGACGAGAGTCCGTGTGAGATATTGCCGGACCGCGATGTAGCTATTACTCTCCGGGAGCTTTTTTTCCGCCTCGTTTCCGCGAGTGCTGCCCGCTTTTAGCATTTATTTCTTCCCTTGCACTCTCCAAACTTGTTTTTTTTTAATCTTTTTATTTCTCCGCGCTCGTCTTTTTATTCGCTCACGTCGTATTTTTGATTTATGGAATTCTTTCGATAATAAATTTTTCGAGTACTATACTGTATACACACATTTGTAGCACACTCTTTCTTCCTTATGTGAATTTCTCCATTGCACACTGACCTAAATAAGAAAGTTTCGGATATTTATGTTCGCCGCTGGAGAAGCGTTTTTCTCCTCCTCCTCCTCCACCTGCCCCCCGCCCCTCATCGCGATCTGAATGTGTACGTTCGAAATATTAGCTGTCACGTGTACTTTGCCACTTATAAGAGTACTTTTCTCAGCTTCTCTCGTTCGTATCCACGAGCCATTACCCTCTGGGTATTGTTTGCTTTCGCGGGAATAAGCGCAGTCGGAACGCGAGGGGACGACGAATAAATTTTCACGAATCTTCGCGCGTAGATATAAAACCAGCAGCGGAAGAGTACAAATCCTGTCTGGGTTTGGTGAAAGGGCGATGGAGACAGCAAAAACTTCGTGTCTCCCTCCTCGTAAACACTATTTGTGAAAATGAATCGCGACAAGCAGGGCATCGCGTGAAAAAAGCCTCGGGAAATGGCCATTGAACGAACCAATATGAGACGTCTTCGGAGAACAAAAGTTTTTCATCTTCCTCGAGTGAGCCCAACAGACACCGAGACCGAAAATTCGTTTAGGAAAAAAGCCTGGAGCCCCGTGGAAATCGTTCTTCGAGTAAACAGTTCATCGTTGGCAGGTTTGTGAATCATCGAGAGGGACAAACTTCTCGTAAAAACTACCACGATCGATAAAACTTTTTTCTGCACCTGCTTATTTGCCCGTACATTATTTTTATCTATGAAATTTAATAGAATACTCTAGATCACTACGTTAATCATTTTTAATTGTAATTTTATTTTAAAAAATATATAATTATATAGTTTATTCATAATAAATAAATTACCGTTAGTTGGGTTGCTATTTAAACAAGTATAGTGAATATTCATCCATTTTTGCGGTAAATGATAGTTCAAAGTCCCCTCATTATAATAAGCACATTTTTAGGGCCTTTTGAGGGGCAAAATTTTGAATTATTTTATTCTAAAATTTGTATTTTTAATACAGTACCTTATAAAATAACTCACAATAATGTACACTGTAAATAATCTAATCAGTGATTGAGCATCAGAAAAATTTCCATCATAAAGAAAAGTTATCACAGATTCTGTTTATTTCGAGAAAATATTATCTTACGGCTCTTTAAAAAAAACAAAAAAACTTTTGATTTTGACGTGTCAGAAGCAAATGGCAGACATTGTTGCACTGTAGATAACAGCTGATTGAATTTTCAAAGCATTTTAGTACATTCACGTGATATAAATATTTTCAATGTAAGTTTTTATTAATTTTATTGATAATTTAGACTTAAATTTAATCAATATAAATTAGTTGTCAACTTGGCTACTCATATGACGGCCGAACTACCTTAATAGATTTTATAAATTTTAAGAATCTTGGGCTCCAGCTAACGATTAGCAGAAGGGTAGGAGAAAAGCAGGTACGTTGAGGATCATGCCAAAGACTTAGTTTTCCCTTCATAGCAAAATCTACTATTGTGATTTTATCTCAGTACACGCGAGACAAAGTTATTAAATTTTCTTATTTGTGTTTGTTTGAAACAATCCTTGGAAATTATCTCCGAGAATGTTCTCGTTCCTTACCGAGTGACTGGAAGGTGACAAAGACTCCAGAGAGAATAAAATAACTTTTTTTCTCGACTGTAAGTATATATCCCGCGGAAAATATTTTTCCACGACCGTCGCTCGCGAATTATTCTCCGACTGTTATATCCTGGAGTTTGGCCCAATAGCTATAGAATTTTTCCTGAAAAACTCATTATCGGCAAAGTTTATTTGGAGATCTTTGCGGTCGCGACGACAAGAACGAATAATAATAAGCGTCGAGCGCCGTAAAAGATATCGTCCGGTTATTTATAATTGATTCGGAAGCAATTGAAAAATACGTTGGAACTTTCAATTGCGAAAAAAAGTCCCTCGACTCTTTTACGTATTTCCTGAAAAAAAAAAAATTCTACATAAATATAAAAGTTCCCAAATATTGCACGAATATTGATTAAAAGTTTTCGGTCAGACTTGAGATAAAAAGCTTAAAAATGAAAGAAGAGAATGAGAGAAAAGGTGAGCGAGCCGAGGAAAAAAAATGAACTAAGGAAATTTGTGAGGGAAAATTGAATAAGGATCGCACGGAATTCCAGCGCAATCGTTATTCGTATTATATATCCGTGGTTTCATAATATCGAGACTCGAAAACGGTGCAACCTTTCTCCTTCGTCGACTCTTCTCTCTTCCTGCTCCTTCCACCTGGAAACTGGCTGGAACTCCTTTGAAGAATCTTATATCGTGGATAATCAATCGAGGACGAGAGAAAGAACGAAATTGGAGGAGGGGGTGGTGAGTGTGCCTTAATGCAAAGAAAGAGAGAGAGGGAAGAGAAACGTTAATGGCGGATCGATATAGAAAAACCAAGGGGAGAATATCCGGTTTTCCAAGCAGCCAAAGGGGAAAGACATTCTCTGTCCTCGTTTTGTTAAAATTTAACGAGAGACCTGGATCATCCGCATTTATTACATTAAACGCCTTCGTTACACTCGATTGATTTTCCACGCCTGTTATAAAAGTGCACTTTCAAGAGGTACAAATTTGCGTTTTACATTACACGAAAATATAAAAAAGAACATTTCATAATTTGAATTTGCAAAAATTATCTACAAAATTATTTTATAAAAGTAATAATGTATAAAAAGAAAGTATAAGACTAAACTACAAAAAAAAATTTTTAAAATAAATTATAAAATGAAACTCTCCTATATTAAAAAAGGCCTCTAATCGATTAATTGAAATAGAGCGCATTATGTGATGTATGAAGTATGGGCCTAGAAAAACAGCAAAATATCAATTCAAACATGTCAAGGAGAAAAAAGCAGACGCATTTTTGCTGGTCCTTTAAAAATTGAAAAAAAATTCTAAAAATTTTGCGAGTTTAATGTATTTAACGAACTAGTCTCGGACGTGGACAAATATACCTGAATAGTTCGAGGATCGTAAACATTAAAAAAGCGTAACGAGGATAATAAATATGCACCTATAGAAGAATCGCAAAATATCAATTGAAACATGTCGAAAAGAAAAAAGCAGCCGCGTTGCTGCTCGTAAAAATAAATTTCATAGAGTACAAAATTTTAAAGAGTATAAAAAATAAAGTTTAGCAATAACTGTTTCCACTTTTGAAAAGATTAGAAATTTTGATTATATCCTTCTCGTGTGTGATAATATAAGGTTGAGGTATATGAAAGAATAATGTGTGTGGAATATTGTTATGTTATAAGCACACATTTATGGGACGTCGAACGATAAGAATCGATTTTCCATTTGAACTTTGGCCGCCGACGAGGGTTAAAGGAAAAGAGGGGGAAGCGGCTCGTGAACAAACCGGCACCTTTAACACCCGAACGGTCATATTCCCTTGGTATATCTTTGGTCGGCGTTACATACGGAAGTTGTCGGAGCCCGCACGAGCCTGCCATTATACTCGAAGCCTCGAATGTATATATATGTACTCGAGAGAAACAAAGAAATCTTTGAGAAATCTTTCGTACACGCCTTCAACGATCTGCCAGAGTCTATTCAACACCTGTTCCCGTCTCCCTTATTCTCTCTCCTTTCCCTTTTAACGACGCAAAATTGTACGCTGTGTGTACCTCGCAGGGTTGAATATTCGATCGAAATTTGTGTATCTGCCAGGGCGAGAAATTCACTCTCACCGGCGGGGATCGAAGCTTGCGTGAGGATCGCCATTGTCTTCGGCTGTCTCGTGCGTGTCGCTTGTAAAGAAAGTTCAATCTTCCTTCCTCCCGCTTCTCTCTTATTTCTCTCGGCGAACCCTTTGTTCCGGAAAATCCGGTCTAGTCGTCTATACTACAAAGTAGCTTTGTGTATCGAGCGTTAAATAAAGTTTCGCGTACGCGAGGATCCGTAATAAAACACGGGCCGAGGGTATCCATTAAGCCGAATAAAATACAGCCGAGCGTAATTATTAGTCGGAGAAAGAATATCGCGCGGAAACTTAACTTTTATGATCGCTATACGAAAATTTATCGTCTGAGCTCGACGGCCATTATCTCCTTTATTCCTTATACGCGCCCGGCTCTAGCTTTCTTTTTCTACTTATTCTCTTTGGGACACGATTTTTCAAACTTTCGACCCCTTACCAGATACGGCGAAAAACACTTTTCGGAAGTATCGATCACTCTGCACCTCGCGCCCGACGAATTGCATTGAAAATAAAATATAAAAAAAAGTAGAGAGAAAAATAAATTACGTGGAAAGTGTGACATTTTTATAGACTCCCCGTGTTTCCTCGTTGTTTCTTCTTCTTTCTTCTATAAACCAAAAATATGTAAATATGCAAAATAACTTTATTCATGCTTTTTTGAGAACTATATCAATTATAAATATATAAAATAATTATTCAATTTTTTTTCATCAGTGCGTAAATAATATGATTTTAAAAACTTTATATATACCTATAATTTAAAAATATACACACGGTTTTTAAACTATTAAGTGAATAAAAATGATGAACTTCGAAATAATTATAACATTGATTTGAAAAAATGCAGTGCTCTCGAGGTACGTCGCACTGAATATCGAGCGAATATTTGGCAACGCGTCAGAGTTTCGCATCGAATGCGAGGTCAGAGGAGGATTGATGCACTCGCAACGAAGCGTTGCTGGCTGGACGTAATTCGACGAAATATTCAGGAATGCCAGAATTTATCGTGACCCGAAGGATTTATCGTCGAGGCATCGACGTTTCTCGGATACTCTCTGACGGCGAGTCAACCCTTGGCCCGTCGATTCCTCTTCGGAATAAAGGAAATGTATAGAGGCTCGTGGCATACGTCGAGTATGACGGGAGCGCCATAAAATATGCCGAACCGCACTCTGGAGACTCGATAAGTTACGTTTAACGCGAAACGGATCGTTTCGCGACGGTCACATCGGAACTCTGACATTGATGTAACGTTCGTACGAAGTACACACTCCGTTACAGTGAGTTTCGATCAAGTCCCATCCTTCATTCAATCAAATTCACAGATTTCCCATTCCCACATATATATACGAAGAAATAAAAATGCGAGCATAAAAATATACATAAGAATACTAAAAGCATTTTTTGTATTCATTGGTTTTTTATTTTAATTGACAATCATCAAGTTATACGAGGAGCAGAATAAAGTTTTAAAATATTTAAAGGACATATGTATATGTATATAGGGGATGAAAAAGTTTTATACGACTCCTTTTTTTCTGTAATTTCTAAGAGTGCAGCTACAGAAAAAGAATTAGACTGTTTTATAAAGGACATCCGGGGGCTTTTTGAGTGCGAGCTTAATGGCAAACTCCCCGCTGACTGGGCAACTTAGCGTTCGCGTAAATGAGAAGCGAGCGAGCTCCATCTCAGAGTTCGGAGCTAAGAAAAGACATGGGCGTTGACGATGGCGGTTCGCTATTTTCTCCAGGGTCTCACGATGAGAGTCTCTTTTTCGCTGGTCCTGATTTCAACACCGGAACCGCCCCTCGTTTAAAGCTTTTCTTCCTGCAAGCTTTTTCCTTTTTTCATTCGTTTTTATTTCCCTTAGAAACAATGAGAAGTGAAATATATATTATATGTGACTGCTGATAATAAAAATCATCAAAATTGCCGAATTTCAAAATGATGATCGTGACGCTGTAAGTCTAATTAATTAAGAAAAATTAATTAATTAATTAAGAAAAATATTTTACATTTTACTTTATTTTTGTACAAAGAAAGTTCATTCGATTTTTTTTCTCTGCTTTGTTTCATCGGTATTTTTTAACTGTCATTCTTTTCTTTTCTTTTTTTTTTTGAAGTTTTGGATTCAACTGCTTACTGCGGAAGCTCTCCCATGGCTGAAAAGCTTGGCGAAACAACGGGCGAGGGGAAACAAGTCAGGAAGCCGAGAAAGAACTTTTGCTCCTCCACTGGTAGTGTGGGAGCTTCGAGAAAGGGCTCTCTAAAGACCAATTAATTAAATGGAGGTAAATTAATTCATCCGATCCATTAGCATTCGTTATCGTCAATCGAGGCGTTCGTACGTCCGTTCGCTTCTCTCTCTCTCTCTTTCTCTCTCTTCTACTCGTTTCACAATTCGTCTCATTAATAGTTTGCAGTTTGTACATATGTACATGAGTATATACACATAGAAATTCATTTCCCTTGAAGAATCCTCCTGTAAATAATCCGTTAATAAAAACTCTTAATTAAGAAGATTTTTTCTGAATATTAAACAAATTTTATATGTATAAATATATGAAAATCGCAAAAAGTTGTGTCCGTGTCATACAATATTATTATTTTTTTAACGAATTGAAAGAAAATTAACAATTTTCTATGTTTGTAATTAGGAATGTAAAAAATATTGTTATTTTTATCATTCGTGCAAATCTTCTTGTATACGAGTCTCTTAATTTGTACTAAAAAAAATATGTTAATTAATTTTTCATGCACTTTAAGTATTTCTTTAATAAAAATCGGGCGATTCAAAAATGTGTATACCATAAATTATTCGTCAAGGCTGAAAGAATGGAGACGGATATTCTTTTTAGAGAATTTGTTTGTATATATAAAAAAAAAATTTAAGAAAATAGTGCACGTGGACGAGACCCGCATGTAATTGGAGAAGTTTGGGAACCTCGCCGATGTGTTCTCCGAATGGAAGGAGCGATTGGGAAAGGACCCGGCACGATTCAAAGTAATGATCGAGAGCTCAATGGACGCGCGACCGCACTCTTTCATTCCCGCACATAATCGGCCCGTACGCATGAATAAGAAACGATCAGGCACACGAGGGACACTTGCATCTATGAAGAACAAAACTGACAACGACCATGATTTAAGTGGGCCGGAAATTATGATGAGAAGATGATTGCTTCTCGCGAATCTTATTACTCATACAAATTCAACGTATCGCACGAAAAATGATATTTCGTTTATATAATCGCCAATTTTATTAATACATGTACAAACTATTTATATAAATTTTTTAGAAATTCTAACTTCAAATTCAGGGTATTCCATAAAATGACGCGTGTTTTCTTATATAAGCTCTCGTAAAATATTTAAAAGTACTAATTTTAAAAAAACGTTCGATAAATCCAATCGTATATAGTGTCTAGATTCATTTTAAAATTTTCATGTAAGTGTTTCATGCTCAATTTTCATGCTCGTGAATAACAAACGACACTACGTGGACGAGAGTCGAGGGAATTAAGTAAAATGAGTGCAAATCTGACTCGAGAGTAAATTATAGAAAAGTAAAATCTTGTTTGTCGAAGGAAATGAGGAGAAAAATACCGAAGAGAGGAAAATAAATATACATTGCAGGCGCGAAGAGCGGGGTATCGGCGACGCGAGAGAGAAATAAAAAGCGCGAGAAGTGAGACGAAAGATGAGAAAAACAACGCGCGCGGGGAGTTTTCGAGGGCGCGAGAGATGAACGTCCGCGATTGGAAGTTCGGGCTGGGCTCGCGACAATTTACGCTCGTGTAAAATTAAATCACACACCAGACGGATCCTACCAATTTATATATTTATACAGACTTCGCGTGTGTCCAACGTCCCGGCTGGATTTTCACTCATATGCATAAAGAACCGATTGTTTCGAATCTCGCTATCTCCGCTACCGCGTATTCCGCAACATTAGCGGATGCCGGCCTCGATCCGCTTGATTATCTTTTAATTAAATGTTTGTGTTTTATCAGCATTTCCACCAGCGACGAAACCGAGCTATCTCTTTCTCTCCTACGCCTCTCCCTCCCGCACCATCTCTCTTTCCCTCGCTGTATTTCGTTCATTTCAAGCTTTTCCTATCGAAGCCTCCAACCTGGACATCATCCCCCTTCGGTAAATATTCTGCTTTTACCACTATTTATTTTGTGTTACTTTTTTGCGCATTTTTTATACACCACCGTTAAAAAGTATCGGAATTTCACACAATCGAAATATTATTTTTGTTCATTTTTCCAGTATTATTAAAGTTTTTTTTTTAACTATGATTAATATTATACTTGACGTTAAAAAAGCTTTTTTTCGCTTTTTCAACTCAAATTAAAAATTTTTTAAAACTTAAAGACCTTTCCTTTCTATAATTTTTAAATGTTGCTAGACTACAGAGCGAACAGCAAGAGAATCAAGTTGTTTCTTGTAATGAATGTTTTCCATGAAACCCAAAGATCTCTTTAGAAAATTGTGAAGATATAAATTCATCTTCTATATCCATACAAATGACGAAGATATTAATTACTTTTTAATTTTTATATATAATATTATTTTTTATAAAAAAAATTCACTATAGTAATCTAGCGTAATAACTTACAATTTTAATCATTTTCGTTAATTTTATACTTGAACTTTGCGAATATCTTTGTGTAATTTTTAGATTGTTTTATTAAAAAAAATTAACTCTCTCAATTCCTGCACCATGAACGGCTTTGGTAAGGGATTAAAAATTCGTTGACGATATTGTACAACTTTTCCATATATCGAAGAGTGTGCGGCGAATCGCGCATGTATGGTTAAAACGACATGTCACGCGGCAAACTCAATTATACTCGAGGCCCCTACCGGCTGAACAGGAATTTCTGCGACCAACGCGACACGTGAATACCTGTCCATCCTTGTCTACGCGTTAATTTCAATACACTTGCGTGAAACGTTGAATTTTCGAGCGACGCTCAGTTATGCGTTCAAACTTGCGTAATCCAAACTGCAGACTCGCCCGATTCGCTGCAACAATGCCCCGGACTATTGCAATATCGTTAATTACAATTCGCCCCTGGCATCGCTCGAAGTTGTCGAAAAATCATGTGGTCGATTAACGATACGTCAACATATTCCAGCTTCCGCGCGCGCAGTGTCGTTGATTTGAACAACGAAAGTAGAAGCCAATTGAATGATTGAAATTTGGAAATCTCTGTACTCCGAGTTTCGAGATGAAGGGACTTTTTGGACAAAATTACAATTTCATCTACGCAGGAACTAAAGGACTAAAATAATAAGATCGAGGATGAAGGAATGAAGAGGATGAGGATCGACTTCTGGACGCGAAACTTGGCGAATCTATAAGGTCCGTACAAGCTCGAGCGCGGGGATCGTTATAACAGAGTAGACTACGTGCTTATGGTGTCGAACAAGAAAGAGGCGTTCGTCCGTGACTCGAGAGTTCTCCGATATTATCGAAGTTGTATATGTCGATCGTCGAGTTCGCGGTTCGTACACGTTCGTTGTTCCACCTCCTACCTACATATCCGCCCTCTCTCTTCAGCGACTCTCCTAGAGCAAAATAGACGTCTTTCATAGCGAAAGTTGTCCAGGCGCCATGACGCATATATACACAAAAATTTTTGAATACACCGAGTGCCCGAAAAATTCGTTCGAAGAACAAAAGCTCCGATTGCAGAATGAAATTTCGAGTCAAAAAGTCTCGAGCCTTTTTCGTCTATGACGCGATCCTGACGAGTTATCGGTGATCAAAGTCCAGCCAATCCAACGGACCTAGCACGTGGCAGACGCCGAATGGCTCAACTTGAAGATCCGATAAATATGCCAAACGGTTTGTCGTGCAAAAACGCTTCCTTGGACTTTTTGCTCAAAATTTCGTAAAGATTCGTTTTGTTGAAATTTTCGGTAGCGAATTTCGGGACAGAGTCTGCGTGGACGCCATTAGGTGCTCGCTCACGTCGAAGCACACGAAGCTCTTCGAAACCCTGGGCGAAACAACGCATGTATCGAGGGCACTCGAGAAACACTCCGCGGTGGATCGTGTGGTCAAGCAAGCGTGGAAAAATTTCTCCGGTACGATACACACACATAATTTATAACCCACATATCTATGACTATCGTCGGCGAGCACACACGGACGTAACTGGAAATTCCGAGCAGCGGCGAAATTGAATTTTATTTGAAACTTGCACAGTGCGACACCGGCGAACGTATATCCCCATAAAAATGGAGAAAAACAAGAACGGGAAGCGAATATGTGTGCGCGGGCTCCGATATTGTCCGATAATAAAAAAAAAAAGAACGCGAAAAGAAGATATTTCATACTTCTTATACGCGACTCACCGATTCTCGGGCCATTGGGTATCCGGGATGACTTTGTGAAGGAATAAGCGCCCGGAATCGAAACGATAAATGCCGACTCGTTCTCGTATATTTTTCAGTTTTACTATAGAGAATATATGTAGATCCCTGGAATGTCACAAATCGACTGAGTTACTTTCAAAACTTGAAGCAAAACACTGCTAAGTGAAATCGGAGCTTTGAAAGTACGCACTTTCAAGAGCACGCTTTATTTTTATACATTTTACATTATTAAAGTACAAAATTAATATGCTCCAATAAAATCTTTGAAACCGACTTATATCTATATATGAATCCAAAATTTTATAATATATTTGAACTAAAAAAAAAATATTTAAAATCTTTTGAAACATGAATATAGTTAAAGGAATTGTGAGAATTCTCGAAAGAATTCAAATTATATAGAAATGCTGCTGACATTTGATTCTGACATCTCTGCAAAGGAAATGTCAGATAAAAATCTAGTATCAAATATACAAAGAAAAAAATTTGATATAAAGAATGTCAAATATGAGTATAAAAATTGCTTGTTCTCCTGAGGCAAAAATATTCGATAACTCAATTGACGAATAAACATGCATTCATTAATCTCTCGATCTTCGATTGTCTCAGTGGTGATTGATCGCCCGTCGATTCTGATTAATACATCGTCACTGAGAATCTTGTACGACAATGCTCTTTGAAGCCTGGACGCCTTTCGAAAGTAAATTATAAATCAGAGGTAGATTGGAAAGAAACCGCTCTCGCGTTGTAAACTTTCTCGGCATGGAAACTGAGATCCTATTGATAAATAAATTAACCCTGATGAATTATCTACGTCAGGCATATATGCGTATATTATGTATTTAACGTGAAGCAGAAAATAAAGGAACTTGATGTGTACAAGACGTCCCAAAATTCAAGCTCGATAAAAGTATGTACAAGAAATAATTTTGATTTTGCAAAATTTATACATCAAAGTGAATATAACTAATAAATTTAACTATACTCGGGAAAGTAATGAAAAATTTTTTTTAATTTGTATAATAGGAAGTGGAATTTTGTTTTTCAAGATTATTGGATACTGCGATTCATTTGCATGACACCCGATAGGTACGAGTTTAAGAGCACGCGTAAGAGTTAATAAACGCGTGCACGACCGAGTCAGGCACTCCGAGTAGTTTTCTGTCGTGGTTCTCTTGTTTCTGGATAAGACTCGCGAGGAAATACACGTGGAAACTGGAAGACGTACTCTCTAGTATCATGGGTGCAAAGACTTAGAAGCTTGTACTTTGATGCAATTTATACCTGAGTCAGAGGTGTCGAGTGTTTCGTGAGAAATACCGTCAACTTCATGTTTTCGGCTTGAATCTACGTATTTACCTGACGGCGAACACCTGAAATTTAGACGAGGCGCTATAAATATATAGTTCATTGACGTTAATCGTAATAAAATTCTGCAGTGTTAGTTTATGAGAATGAAAGTACCTTAGGTATTTAAAAAAAATCATTTTTTTAAGAAAATTTTAATTAAACTATAAAAAAAATATTTTTATTAAAATCTAACCAAAGTATTTCGATAAATTTAACTTCAAATACTTTTTTTTAATATATACTTCATTGCCTTAAAAATATGACCTGTAATCGTGTATAAAACTTTCAGCATGTTTTAATCATAAAGTAAGAGCTACCTTTATGTATTGAGAAAAATTATTTAAAAATTAATAAGGCTTCATAGCATCCAAGTTAAGATACACATTTTTATTTTTCATATATACTTTTTTACTTTTACACTTTAACACAAAACTATTTTCAACTGAGCCTCTTATTAGGAGATTACAGAAAATAGTAATATTTTAAATAAATATTTAATATTTAATATAGAAATTTAATTATCATAGCGTGTATACACTTACCGTAAACGAATGAGATTCGTACAATAAATTTTCAACGATTTCTCGCACAAGCACTGAGAAAAAAAATTTGTCGAAATAAACAAAATTTTGTTGTTTTGACCAAATTATTGGGTTGCATACGTCCAAACAAATATTTTTGAACCACAACA